>JAQIVZ010001112.1:0-40347 GCA_034700945.1 Arrhopalites spinosus | reverse complement strand
AAATATTAAATATACATCGTCGTATTTTTTCCTTCGTTTTATTCGAAAAAAATAATTCGAACAAAAAGCCATTCGAATAAAATGTCCTTTGAACAAAATGTTTCGAAAATAGTACGTTCGAAGATAACGCATTCGAAAAAATTACGTAGGACCACACATGGACACTACGTGGAGTGTGAGTGTACATACAACATTTTTAGGTCCTTACAGATATAATTCTTTGGAAAAGATTGAGAAATATTTTTTTTAGAAAGATATGTACACTTACATGTCTTATTCCTCCTAAGGGGATTCCATCCCTCCGACATGGAGCCAAGACCCCTTTTTCCAGGCCCTTTTTCTTCAAATTTTCTTACCTTTGGACTCACCTTTAGTAGGAAGAGACATTTTAAACTATATTCTATGAAACTATAAGTTACATTTGGAAGGAATATGCATGGACACACAGTCAAGACCATATTAAGAATTTACGCCTAAATTTTTTTACACACAGTATAAGTACATATGCATTATTTCCTTTGTCATATATAAAAAAAATGTTCTTTTACAATTTACATGCCATGTGATGCATCTTGTTGGGAAGAGAGAGAGAGAGAACATCTTCAAGTTGGAGGCAAGTCGCGGACATGGAGTAAAAGGGAAAAGATGGATATAGCCTCTAATGTAACATACTTATAGATATGTTCCTTTTTCTTCTTCTTGACTATATTTTGTTCATTTGAGTTTCTTCAAAACTGCATTGTGTATGGATCTCTATGAATATCCCTTGAGAGAGAGAGAGAGAAGGGTACACATACACAAAGGTAGTGGCCTATCAACTCATCCACAATACACCTGAGTAGTTGATATGAAAGTTGTATTGGTACTTTACTCTGGCTATAGTGGAAAATACACAGGGAGTACGATGTGGCGTAAAACTCTTCTCAAAAGATGTTCCCTTGTACCCCAACCATTTTATCAGTGTACAGAGAGAGATAAGCAATGTGTACGAGTTTTTGTCATGCTTGGAGCTATACAACAGTCCCTATTCTATACACATACTCGTACTTGTGTGTACACTGTGTACAGAAATATGGGTAAGGTAAGCTTCAACCTCGACAACCACCTCCAGAGAGATTGTCCAATGGTCTTTATCCTATAAACTTCTCTCTCTCTCTCTTTCACATGAAACTATGTTGTGAGATTTGAAAAATATTTTTCCCTACTGCAGTTGCATGCGCTGCACGCATCAAAAAACAAGCACAAAAATTCTTACCGTATTATTCTATCAAGTTCCCATCAATCATTTATTTTATATTAACTTTTGTCAATACTTTTCCCCCCATTTTTGTGCCTTCAAAAATAAACTCAGTTTTCACTTCATTCCGGAAAAACAATTGACTTTCTTTTACTTACTTTGTGAAGTGTCAAGTGGCTAAAATTTAAAAGAATTCAGTGACAACTCTGAGAATTTTTCTTAAAAGAATTGAAAAAAAGTTTTTTTTTACATGTGCCGACTTAAATTTAATTTGACCATGTAAAGTGTAGTGTAATTTTTTCAAAAAAAAATTAATTTAATTGTGACCGATTAATTGTGAGTGCAATATTATTATCCCCACATTTTTTTAACCATTGGATTTGGATTACTTTTCACTAAAATATAAATTAAAAGGAATTAATTGAAGAAAAAAAGGTGATAATATTTTTAAAAATTTCAAAAGTTGAGTGAGTGTCATAATTTTATTCTTTTGTAAAAAGAAAAAAAAGTTTCAATTGAAGCAACAAATTTTTTCAATTGTGTCAATACACACAAAATTATATGGAGAATATTAAATGGTGAGTCACATAACAAAAAATAATAATAGTGGCACACACACACACAAAATAAAATACATTTGTGAGAAGAAATCATACTAATAAAAAAAGGGGGAGGTGAAATATTATGAGGAGTTATAAGTCATAAATTTTGACAAAAATATTATTGCCACATATCAGTCCCCCTCAATGTTAGTTTGTCAGGTAAGAAGAAAAATTATTTTATTCATAAATATTTTATTCATCCCATCCTACTGAACACTTTTACTCGTAACAATTTTGTATGTGTAGTACACACACTACTACAACTAACAACGACAATAAATAAAATAAATAGAATCAGTGTATAAAACTTGCTCGTTGCTCAAAGAGTCAAGTGGGTTTTTTTTGTGAAGAGTAGTTTTTGAATAAATTTTTATGATGAGGACGACAATGACAAAACAATTAATAAGTTTATTTGTCAGTGAAAATTTTGAGTTGAAAAACAGGGGTGATAACAAAAAGGTCACTTTTTTTCTTCTTATCTTCTTCTTGTCACAATCACACACACAGTGGAGACTGATATGCACATGATAATATCATTTTTGTCTCCTCTACTGTCAAGTTACTTTTTATGTTATGCTACCCAAGCAAAAGATGTTGACGATGACTTACTAAAAATTTTATCGTTTTTCTCTCTCTCTCAAATTCATTTGAGAAAAACAACAGAGAGGCTCCAAGGGTCACATGAGTCTTACTCTTGAGGAATGAGGATGACGTTTGTGAGTTTTAATGTGGTTACAATGTAATGTAAAATTAAGTTATAGTCAACATAATTTTTTTTTGCTCTGAACTACTGTGTGTAAAATGTGACAGTGACAACAAGTTGGATTTTTAAAGAGACAAGAAATAATTAATAAAAAAAGATGGAGGATTTTAAATATTTCTTGGATGAACTACCTACCCAATTTATGTTATGTTCTCAAGAGAGTTCACACTTAAAACAAAAAAAGAGATTCATATTTTGTAATATTATAAATTATATTAATATTTTATTGGTGTGGGCTAACATTACAAGCTCAAGGCGGATGGAATGCAAAATTTATGAACAAAAAAAATTTGTTCAAATCGAGTTTAAAAAAAATGCCGAGGAGGACATATTGTTAAAGAAGAGGAGGATAGAGTGTGAATTTGAGTCTATCTTTAAGATAGTGAGGTTGAGGCTGTGACTATGGTTTAGTGCAAGTTTTTTTGAAAAAGAGAATAATAATAATAAAAAAAAGCTCCAGGATGAGAGGAGAGCACGATGTGGACGATGTGGTGTGAGTGTTACTCTTTCGTAACTCTTGTCCGTGTCTCATGCTCTGCCCTATGGTCAAAAAAGAATGAAGAGGGGTTGTTATTTATCAATTTGGCGTGTTTAATAGCTTGACACTAAGTTCAACGTGGCAATTAATTAAAAGGTTTTGCGCTCCCTACTCCTCTCTGTACAACTATACAGATACACCAAGTTTAGTATATGACATGTATATATAGTCATAGGTGAGATTGGAGTTGAAGAGTGGCTGTGTGTGGTACTCATACAGTAAATATGACGATGGCCTCTTGGCCACAAGTCGTAGCACGTCATTAGGAAAGACAAGGCAGTTTTTGAGGGAAATTTTTTAAACATTATTTATATGCATCTCGATGAGCTTACTATATTCTGTTATTTATATTCTTCACCATTAGTCCCTTACACTTCACACCTGTACCTCCTTCCCCTCCATTTTATCTGTAGTGTCTATTCCATTAATATTGAAAACCTTTTTCAAATTCATTTCTTTTTTTTCTGTGTCCATACACGTACCTACAGTGTACCACAAAGAAAATAAACAACAAATCCTCAAGAGAGTCCATTTCTCACAACATTTCCATCCACTAAAATGATAATAAATTCATAAATAAAATATTTTTCATGTAAATGGGCCCAAAAAAATGGAGAAAGATTTTGGATGTATTGAAAGCATGCAATTATAAACTATAATTCTTATGTGGATAAATTTGCAAATGAAAAAAAATGCTGGAGGGGTATAAGATTACATTGAATTCATTTAAAAAGTCATGTGGTTTTTCCGGGTGTCCTTGTACATAGTGGGGTCTATCTCTGTGTATTGACGAGAGGAAGAGAGAGAGAATTAAAAAATAGTGTTGGCAATTGATGATGTGAAGAGACCATGTGGATGATTTGATGTGGTAAACCTCACAAAATGCATAGAGCTGTGAAGACTATCAAATATAATTTATTATAAAATAATAATTGCAACATGTAGACACTTAAATTCCATTGGGAAAACAAGACTTTTTACAATTGAGATGGTACACATTGAGAGAAAGAGGAGGGGGGTTAGTCCACTAATCTACATGGAATTTTTGTTGACTCTCATGTGTACATGTTGTATGTACAGAGAGAGACATGAGGTTGTGACCGCCCGTATTCATAAAAATGTTGTGAGAAAACAAGTTGATGGGAGATGGAATGGGTATTTGGTAATATGATTGTAGAGAGTCTATGGAGGTTTCTTTTTGTGTAGGTGTGTGAGAGTTTTATACTCTGACTTGGTTTGAAATAAGGTTATGTGAACGATTCAACATTTATTTGTCATCCCCGTCCCTTTCATCTTCTCCCTCTCTCTCTCTCCATCTTGCACTTTTTTCTTCTTCCTTGTCTTCTCCACTGTTACACTATAAAGTACTTGAAAAGAAGAGACACACAAATTTAAGAGCACTTCTCACCTTTGCTAATCTGCAACTTTAAAAGCGAACCAATGATAATATTCTCATATATAATAAATATTTGAAGAGAGAGAGAACATAAATGCCGAATGGCTCGCATAAATGGTGCGGTGTTGTGATGGACGATAGAATTTTTTAACATGTAGAAAAAAACTAAGAGAATGGGCATACCATAGGAATAAATATGTATGAAGTTTTAAATGGGATGAGGTTCATCTCTGTTGTATGTGTAGTTTTGCAATAATCTCAATACTTCAAATCCTATTAGTGGTTGTTCTCATTCCTCTTGAAGAAATCATCAACGTCGTTCATATCAATGACTGTACATAGTCCGTAGCCCATAAGAAATATATAAAACTCTTCTTTTATGTCCATTCCTCAACCATCTCTCTGTGCGGATGGAAGCCTCCCCATTATTAATTGGTTCCAATCCTTAAACTACAAATAGAGAGAGAGAGAGAGAGAGAGACAGAGAAAATGATGATCATTTTGCGTTGGCGAGTTTGTCTATAGTTTATGGGCTGAACCACAAAAACAACAGAGTTTTTTTTTTAAATGTTGTATAACATACTACTCGTACTTTGAAAGAATACAAAATAAATACTCGTACAAGACCCCAGAAGTACAAAATGGAGAGCAAGAGCAGGAGCAGGAGCTTCACATACAAAATTTTTTCTATCTTTTGACTTCTCCAAAAGTCGTCTCCTAACCATGTGCTTCTTTTTTTGAATAATGGTAATGGTTTGGGAAGGTAAAAAATGCAAATACAAAATAAGGAGAGCATCCAGTATAGAGAGTCAATCCAATTCTTTCAAATCTTTTTTCTTGTTTAAACTGTGTATCGGTTCATCATTTCAATTGAATGTTACAAGAAAAGCGTTTTCCCCTCTCTCTCTCTCTGGTTCCTTTTTGTCCATGGAGAGTGAGTGGAAGTCCTTATATAAATGTAATAATAAGCATTCCGACTCTTTTCAATATCCAACTGTGGCTATCGGCAAGGTGATCCTATGTTGGTTTGTAAAGAAGAAGAATAATAATAAAAAAAAGGCAACAGTTAGTTGCCAAGAAGCTCAGGAATTTTTCATTCCCATCGGAGGAGAGAGAGAGGCTCAAATGTTCACAAAGGCTTCAGAAAATGCGTGGTCGGCTCATTATTATTCCTCCTGTACTCTTGGTTCGGGTGTCAAAAGTCAATCGTGTGGCAAACACATTCAAGTTGCACATCATTCACAAATAATTACGTCCATAAATATATATCCCTCATGGACAGCTCATCTACATCTCTCTAGCTCTAGCTCTGGCTTGGGCTTAGGAGATGAGACGAGATGGAGAGGGATGAGGATGAGGGGCTAGGTGTTTGCCTGATTGATAAACCAATAGTCCAATAAATAATATTATCATGAGTCATCGACTCAATTAAACTTGTTTCAACCTGTAAAATATACACAGTCGTCCTAATATAAATACATAGCCACATTTATATCTACAGTACATACAAATCTCAAACCAAGAGAAAAAAATAGAAAATTCTCTTTTTGGTCCATCATTTCCTAAAATAAAGACATTGGAATATTTTTAAAATTCTACATTTCAATTCTGTGTATGAAAACAAACCCTTTAAGAAAAATAAATGGAGGAGAGATCTCATGCAACTTATAGGTGGAATCTGGAGAGGGAAGTGTACAAATAGAGAGAGAGAGATAGTCAAAGAACAAAAAGGTTAATACCACTTGATTGCAAAAGCCTCTCTAAAGAGAGAGAGACATGTGTGAGGATGTATTTGGGCTTTGCACACAGACACAGGTAAATGAATGAGAAAGTGGCCTCAATTTTTTTTGGTGACACTATTGTTCCAACCTACGGACGAAAAACGTATTACTACGATGGGCCGTCTTAAGTGCAACCTTAATCGTAGGCTAGTATCTCTCTCAAGCTTAGGCTTCACAATGAGACGACAAAGTGTTTAGTTTACTCTCTCAGGTAAGGGAGAGACGACGAACAAGATTTTTTTGTGTGTGTTTGCATTCCCATAACAATCCTCCTGTCGCCTTATGTCAAATGTGAGGATGCATGAGACTCAAAACCATAGAAATAATTATCATAAAGCACACACACATATTTACTCTCCTATGCTCCATAGTGTAGTCTTTGAGATGACAGTTTTTTGTCCATGTAAGGTCACCAAGATCATTTTACATTTTTCTCATGTAATATCTCATCAAATGTAAAATGGCTCTCTCTCTCTTTATGTGGCAGGAGCGCAGGCAGGAGGAAAACTTCTCATGCTTTCCCTTTACTTCACCCGGACTTTGTCTCTTTCTTGATATCCAGAGCAGTTCATCCTGTCCCAAATATTTTTTTGAAAATTTTGTCTCCATTTTCTTATGCCCCTCAGTGTAATGTCTTGTATCATCTGGATATGTATAACCTTCGTCAAACTTCCCTTGGTAGCTTCCTCCTCCTATCTACATCAATCAAAAAAGGGTCCTCCTTTCACTACACAAAAATATCTCCATCTCTCTCTCTTTCTTTATCCATCTAAAAATCTAAGCTCAGCTATATCTTGTATTTTTGCCCTTGGTTTAAAATTTTATAAAGACTGTGAGAGGAGCAACTGTTTATCATGTATCTTGTGGTTAGAAGAGGAGGGAAGGGAGGGGGAGCAAAAAAAATAGATTTAAATCTCCTCTCTTCCTTTTTACATGTGTTTCCTTAATTCTTTTACAAATAGAAAATACAACACGGATTTCATGTACTTTAAAAGAAGGGCCAAAAATAGGAAATCTCCTTCTTCTTCCTTCCTTTTTGTCTCCATGTAAATTTGAATGGATGTAGAGTCCACAATTTCACATTGTAGACATAGAGAATAAAATATGCATTAAAATGATGGAAAATCTGTACATTTTACATGAAGGAATCATTTTTCTTCTTTGGAAAGAGGAGCTCAATTTGATGGGAGAGGAACACCCTTTGATGGCGTATATTTATGATTTTGTATTTAAATAATACAGGGTTGATGATGAATATGGGACCTTTTTATGAGCAATTTAAATGAATTGCTAGTAACTGTATTAATGGAGATTATAGAGTCTTGTGTTCCTTACCGAGGGCGGAAGCATTGCCCATTTTTATCCATCCTCTCTGTCCGAGTACTACATGTACATGTACACAGACATACATTAGACAATTTACAATCTCAGGGTTGTACCATCCTCATAAGTTTTACACACACACACTTGAACAGAGTTTGTGTCTAATGCAAAATGTTTTTTTGAAGTTCCTTTTTTATTGTAGCATCTCTTCCAGATCCATTTCACATACAGTGAGAGCATAAATCATGGTGGTAAAATCTGTGGGAAAATTTTGATCAATGTGTGTCCATCCATTTGGCAAAAAAGTAGGGAGCAAAGAAAAGAGAAACAAATGATATGATAAATTACCACATGTGTGACCATGTATGTGTATTAATGGGACCACTTTAAAAAAAGTTTTTAGAGACGATGAATATTAAATAGAGTGGCTGATGATTTGCTCATTGGCTCGAGTTGATGAGAAAGAAATATATTAGCCATTTTGTGTGATTAATTTTCATGTAATTGTAACAGTCAAAGACTTTTGTCCATTATTTACCTTTTTTCATTTTTGTACACTCAAGATTAACTTTACTACACAATAATACTCGTATTTAATTTGTAATGTTAGTTTTCGTGACTAATTATCAGACATCATGTGCGTAAAAAGGAAATGGAGAATATTACATCACTTATCACTGGACTTGTGACAGGATTAAACTAAAGTAAATATTTTTAGTCGTATACAAATTTCCTTGTTCTTCCTTCAACTTCAAGATTAGAGACAAGCTCGTCAATAGAAAATATATAAATGATTCGACTTATTTTATTGGAATGCGTCGGGAGTTTTTCAACTTGTTGTTCCTTGTTATCAAATTTTGTCGTCTCTTCACATTTTGTTTATTTACAAATTGTCAAAGTCATTAAAAATATTTCCAAGAGAGAGAGAGAGAGACGACCAAAGAAATTTACTTAACCTTGTCCATATCCAATAACATGCGTCTCTGTTTTTATTTATAACTTCATTTAATGTGAAATCAACCAGTCAAAAAAAATTGTTTAGATTTTATTTACATTGATTCATATTAAATCTTTTAATAAATTCTTGTGTAATATAAAAATAAATTTAAAACATTTCTATGCATGATAAATAATAAGTGGAGTGGAGTCCAAGTAGGAAATGAAAAATTTTGAGAATATTTTTGAGATTCCATGCAATATATTTATTTTTAACTTGTTATCTCGTGTCTCTTATCATGGATGGGCACACAAAGAAATCTCGACTGTGGACAGAGAGAGAGAGAGAGAGACGTAGAGGTACATAGAATTTTGATTTAGTTTGTGTATAGTAAACAGTAAAAATTAAGTTGGAGGTGACTGCACTGTGACAGGAGGGACAAGGAAGAAAAGAGAAGTTGGGCAGTAGCAGCTGTACATTTTATTATTATTTTCTAGTCTCTCTCTCTCTCTATTGACCACATATTCAACAACAATGTTGTACCAATTGGAGAGTCAAGTACAGAGAAAAAAAATAGGCATTGGTCATTGTAAGAATATATACATAAATTGTTATCACATCATTTTCGAAGGAGTGTGGGAGATGTGAAGGAAAATATTCAATTTGATGCACGCTTAAAATTCTCTCTCTCTCTCTCTCTCTCTCTCTCTGTCTTGTGTGTACATTTCCACTTGGCAGATGTTTCATCGAAATTCACCAATTTACTATAGACATACTCCACGACGTTGGATATAGCAAGAGAGAGAGAGAGCTTGTGGGCACAAGAATTAAGATAGGAAGATGAAGAGGATTCAAATTTGGGAGAATCTCTGTTTACCATTTGGGATGTATAAGACATATTGAGTGTATTGTGATGAGCGTAGTTTTACAAATAAGAGTCCTGGAGTGGTTGGAGAGAGAGAGAATGTGAGAAAGCTATTTATTTATTTGTGAACGACGACGTACGTGAGGATATTTAAATAGTACTGAACACAATCTAGAAGTCCTGTACACTGATTAGGGAGGCTATATAAATACTAAACAGTCTGATTTGAATAAGTAGGTATGCGGTAGGTTACTTTGCGGTTATGCAGATTCTGATTGGACTTTCATTAGTTATCACACGTGGAGAGATTTCTCATCTCTCTCTCTCTCTGTACAGTCAGAAGAGGTTGTTACCATGGTCCTTATTTTCTTTTTGTACAAGCCAATACTAAAATATTACATCATCACTTCTTCTCAATATCCTCAACTGTCTTATTTTACTCTTCTTCCATCTCATCTGTTGCCTGTAGTCTGTACAAACGGACAAGTTGCTCGATAGCTCTAAAGTCTAAAGAGATCAAGAGAGAAAAAATGAGGAGCAAAAGGAATTCAATTCAATTGATGGCTTTTAAATATTTAATACCGTTACTCAAAGTACCTACTAAATATTTTAAATTAAAATAAAAAAAATCTACTTCAACTTTTTTTTGTGAGAAAATTGCAGAGACATAAAAATTGGCTCAACGCCACTCTCAATTTACTTGAAAAATTCTTGTTTTTTTTTTATTATTTCTTGTTCATCCTCCTCACTTTTTTTATTTTATTTTGTGAATGATGAACCGTTTAACTCTTTTCTATTTACCCATTCCCATTATTGACATTTTAGTTGGACAAGAATGCACGCCATGTGGAATTAATTCTTTCATATTTTATTTTACGTGTAATTTATAATAATAAAAAATAAATTTATTGGTTTTTTTCTATTTATCAATATTCAGTAAAAAAAATATTATTTTATTAAGTATTGACTCACTGAATGAGATGAATGGACTTATCATTTGACTTTGATTTACTCCCTCTCACAATCAAATTACTTGAATAAAAAATAAAATAAAAAATCACCACATTAGTTAATGACAATTTAAACGATTTCAAGTTAAAACTCTTGAAAGGAGGGAGAAGAAACCGCGTAGTTTATCCTGCCAAATTAAAGACACGCTGCTAATTCTATTGTCAATTTTTTTTTCTTGTAAAAAAAGAAACAAGAAACAAAACAAAATATTAAGGAGCATGGAGTATCTTTTCTTGATACAAAGAATAATTTATTCATAATTTCCTCTTCTCTGGTTTGTATACCCCCACAATTTGCCAATCAGCTGTTAAAGTTTGACCACAGATTTATTATGGGGTAGGTTACTAATTTTACCCCTCCTCTTGGATATTTAACTTATACAAAAGCGTCTCCATTTTTTTGTGGGTATTCACGAAAGTCACTTTTCTCTCCATTTTGCAACTGTCTTGACACACGAAGGGCTGACAGAACACAGAGAGAGAGGAGGAGGAGGAGAGAGAGTGGACCATGTGTTCAGGGATGATGGTATGGTCATGACATGGACATGAGAAAATGACGTGACAAGCAGGCGAAACAGCAGCCCTCCTTCCTCATCTCGTCTAATATATGAAGAGTGTATGATTTTCCATTTAGAAATTTTTAGTGGAAGGTGAAACCATTTGTAAAAAAAACTTCATTTCTGTAGTCTTGATGAGAGAGGAGTCTAGTAAAAAAGATTCATATAATTTATGGAATGGAGGATAATAATTACATGCGTACATTACGTCCCTCAGAGATTGGTAAGTCACGTATCATTATGTACCTACACCCTCATGGATATATCAAAAACAAGAATATTTTGTCCTACTCAAAACCAAACTCTACCTATACCAAATTTCTTCCTCCATACAACTTGTACAGGGGGGGACTTGTACCATAGTAAATAATTTACTGTAAACAATTATTATGTATTGAAATGGAGGGGATGAAATGGGCAATAAGGGTAAAACCTCTACCAAACGTCTTGTACCATTCGTGTGTACGTAAATTAATGTTACAATGAGTGCTGTACATATACGTACCATGAGTGTATGATGAAGAGGAGATTTTTGTTGTGTCTTGTCTTTTTAGTCTTTTTGAAGAAAAAAAAATAGTGAAGGACTTTTGGATGAGTTAAATGTGTGGAGGATTGAGGAAAGATAAAGAATTGCCAATTTTGGGGAACAACTCAAATCCATCATGAGTGGAAGTACTTAAGGAGAGTACATACATACGTACAACATTTCATTTGGCCAAAGCATGCCTCATCATCATCTCAAGCTGAGAATATTGTGGTAAAAACAAATGCTATTTTGTTTGTCTTCACATTTACACAATACAAAAATTGTGTCGGTATAGACCACTCAACTCAACACTATCAAAATCATCTTCTTTTTTTTCATTGTCATATCCATGCAGATTATTCCTTCATTTTTTTTATAACTATCTTTTACATACCACTCACTATTATGTATCTCTCTTTATATGTACCTACACACCTCCAAACAAGTTTCATTTTTTTGTCCATGTTTATATATTAATGCTCGCTTTATTTATAGTCACAACAAGACCAAGTGAGAGAGAAAAAAACAACAAAAAAAAGAATAACATGGAACATGACGGTATATCAGTTTAGTACTCAAGACAGTAAAGAAATAAAAAGGACTTCTTGTTGTTATTATTATTCTTGAACATGTGTTTTGTGGCTTTGAGTGTATAAATATTGAGCCGCAATTCTTTCTCTGACAAAAAAAAATCTTAGAGAGGATGTTTCTGTATTGTAGTGGGGTAGAGCATAGTGTTACAATAGACAATTTCATGGACAAAGTTGAGCTCATCTTGTATCAATACTCCTGTTAGATATTTAATATACAAAAAGAAGATCAAGTATTTTGACCATATTAAATTAAAACTGAGGAGATGAGAGAACCGACCTGGATATCAAAAAATAATGTAAAATATTTCATCACGGGCTCTCTCAGGTTGATTGGTCCAAGTCACACTATTCAAGGCACGTACAGAGGACAAGGTGTACACTGTACAGATATGAAAGAAGAATGGGACATACCTACCCCTGTGAGATGAGGTTGAACAAGTTGGAGTAAAAGAAGGAATTTCTCCGTAGGCTCATCACGTCCACTTTTCGTGGCGAAAAACGCGAAATCTTTTGCCGTGTCCCCGTCCGTCTGTGTGTGTGTGAGAGAGACAGAGATGGGAAGGAAGACATGAAGTTTATTCAAAGCTGTTTCTATTACTTGGTGGATGATGATGATGTTGTTGTTGTTGTTAGGATTACAGATTACAGAAGTAACTTGAATAATCTACTAGTTTTCTAGCCTAGCAGTTCCCCTGTCATGGTGAGGAGGTTTTTGATGAAGAGAAAGAAGTCGTAGACATGAGCAAAAGGTAGTCGTCATCCCATCATCTTTTCCTCCCTTCTCTCTTCCACAGGGAAATAAAGTTAGTCAACCTTATCATATCAAAAACTCCATGAGGATTGGAATGCCAGTGTGTGTGTATGCTATGGCTATGATATAGGCTATTAATCCAGCAAAAGAAACATTTTAGACGGTAGAAAAATCTTCCAACATGTTTTTTTTCACTCCTTTTTTTTCTTCTATAAATTGTACACATGTATAATTCTCTAAACCATTATCTTGTGCGCCATTCTTAACAATACAGATATGTACTAGAACACAGTCTTGTAAGAGAGAGAGAGAATATGTAAGGCTATTAAGATGAATATGAAGAGTTTTCAAGATGAGAGACGGCTAGAGCAAGATCATTACTTAATGTTTGAGTCTTCATGTTCTCAACTTTTCTGCATTCCACAACACACTTCCTTCAATAATATGTAATACATAACAAGGATTTCTATTCACATTTTATTTATTATTACTACATTTAACTAACCATCCACAGCTATAAAACCACATTTTGACTGACTCCGTTTTTTTTCACTTGATTAACAACTTATTATAGAAATTCAAATCTCTTTTGTTTTTAGTAAAAAAAGGACATGAGAATCCTTCATATTATTTCAAATTTTATTGTTTTTACATTAGTTTTTTGAGACACTACTAGTACAAGTACAAGAATTTATATATTTTTTCTTGGTTTTCTTGTTTCCATTCTTTTATACAAGGATTTAAAAGCATTTTTCATTTGTCATTTTATCTCTAATGTTGATGGAGAGAGAGAGAGAAAGGTATTTAAAGTTGAATACAGAAGATGCCTCCTCTGTTTTTTTTACCTTTGCCTGATAGACGCTAAACTTCTTCTATATAATTACTAAATTTTTATATCAAAAGATACATGAGTTTTTTTTAAATAGAGCCCATACTACTATACAGGTTATATGTGTGTATTATGTAGAATTCTATATGTGGAATTTACAATGGACCAATTTTTTGAGGAACCCTTTTAGAAATTTGAACTTGTCTTAATGTTGGATGGAATGATAAAGATAAAAAAAAATCCTCTCTCTGTGACTCAAGCACTTGCTCATCTTTATATTATTTTTACCATGTATTTTACTAATGGTATGATATGATATTTGGACCTTGAAAGACAGAGATGAAGATTGAAAAGAATGAGGTTCATCTTTTTCTCAAAATGTCTTTCCATTCGGTTGTGCATAAGCTTTGTTAAAAGCCATGTCATAAAAAGAAAAAAAAGGTTCTAAATGGCTTTTTTCTTATCCCTATTCAATCCTCCGTTTTGTACAATCTGTCCAGTCAGTTTTTTATAGGAGGAGGGGAGGGAAGATGAGATAGGAAAAATATGTTATAATTGTTCAGAGTACTCAGAGGTAGTGATGGAAAAATGATTTTTTGATATCAAAAGAAAATTTGAAGGTGATAAAAAGATGGGTCGGGAAAGAAAATTTTTCTTGTGCTGTGTGTGTGGACCCTCAGGCTCAAGGTGTGTGTTGTACTGTCCATTATTCAGTATTATTGTATACACTCCGTTCACTTCGGTAGTTGGAACTAGAAGGACTACTATCAAAAAAATTATCTGTGTTGTGTGTACTTGTTATATGGAACATTGCCTGATTACATATTTTTGTTCCTTCAAAAACAAGACATGGCCAGAGAGAGAGAGAGGACTGAATTTTTTTTGAAACAAGGCTCTGAACTTAACTAATGCCCCATGTGTTATGATGGTTATGTATTTATACAAAAGGTACAAGATTTTCTTTTGATTTCTCTCTTTATGATTTGTACCACAAAAAAAGATGATGATGATGATGAGTTGGTTGTCTTAAAAGGTCCCCTCTCTTTATTTTGTGAGAGGCCTCAACTCCTCAACAATACGCAATCAATATATGAAGAGACTCATGTTTTTAGAGTCATACATCTTGCCGAGAGACGGGGACTTTGATTGTTCTTTCTTGACCATTTTCACTCTATGGGTTTTTTTCTTGTTCTTCTTCTTCAAAAAGCAGAGGGATCCCTTACCCCCTGTCGTCTTCTTAAACAAGGGGCTACTCCTGTGCCTATTCTACGGGGCCGCCATTCGCTTTCTTTCTCAACAAGAAAAACTTCTCTACACAGACAATGCCAGTTGCAATGCATATCAACTCTGAAAAGAACATCAATCACACGTTCCAATCCAACAACTGTCCCTATCATGTACATGATGTACATGTCGGTTGTGTGTGTATATTTTTCTTATTTTAAGAAATCGTAACATTTCAAAAAAAAAGTTTTTTTTTCATGTTGTCTTCTCCTCAGAAGGTTTCTTACCTGTGTTCTTTTTTTTCTTTATGAACTTGATCTACCTTAACTTTACACCTCCCTCCTACCCTTCTTGTACTGCCAACTTTACTCCAAGGGTCATCATACATACACACGCACTCGAGAAAAGATTTTTCAAAGTAACAGTTCATAAACTAAAGTTAGCATCTTGTAAATGGTATGTACATGTACTGGCACAGCATGTAGGTTCCATGCTATTCTCCATCTACAAATAGTGAGCATGCCTATGTGTAGTTGGAGACCGCATTTAGTATTTATTATTTTCTTAAGAGTTAAATTATGAGGACGATGGACGGGATAGATAGCCTCCAACTCGGGTTTGGTTTTTGGTTCCATACCAATGAATTTCTGTCCCCCAAGCTGACATGTCAAACATGCATTATTTATGCTCTCTTTGATTTACCTTAAATTGAAAGCTCTATATTTAGTACCGCCTGTCAATATTCTTGTACTCTACTCTACACAGCACTGTACAGGTAAAACGGGGCTAAAAGAAGGAAGAAGAATCGGGGGATTCGTCCCATCCAAATTTTATCTTTCTTTCTAATTCCTCTTCGTGTCTTTCAAATGAAAAACATATCAGTATCAAAAATCTGAAATTCTTGTTCTTCTACATTTATACAGTAGTTGAAGGAGAGGGAAAGGGTAGTTCAAAATTATATTCTTGGACTGTCCCACATTATAGAGTTCAGAGCACAGAGAAGGAAAGGATGGGTTCAAGAAAAAGTTTATAAATGGAAAAAACGTAGCGGTAGAGTAATTTTTTTTGGGTGAGTTGGGAGATGAAAATGTACAAGTTTCAATAAGTAGCGGGAGCCACACAGACAGACATCACACATGATGAAGCTTGAAGAGATGGAGGTTGGCCAGGGAAGAGATTTGAGGATGGAGTGAGAATCACCAAAATAGGTCCTAAGGGCCTTTTAAAAATGCAACCTTCTGTCTGACTCTCTCTAAGATAGTTGTCGTAATTGAGGGGTAATGTATAACGTGAGGGGTAATTACAACCGTGGGACAGGTGTATAAGGTAATGTGAAGGACTGGTTTAGGTGCAAAATCGCAATTAACAAGACCGAGGGGAGGACCCCTTTGGGTTCTCTAGTAGCCTCCAGTCCCAAATTTTTCGAGTGATAGGCGCCAAGTCTCATGTCAGATCATCACAAGAGATCGACAAGGACCTTGACGAGTCACTGTAATGGACTTGACCAAATACATATCAAAAAAAGCTTATATTTATATTTATAACAACACTATAGCTTACACTCTCAAAGTCAACTCTACTCTGATTACTTTATTCATGGAAAAAGTCCTCGAGAATATTTTATTCTACATTTATTTTTGTATTTATAAACAACACTCAAAAGTCTCCTCCAGGCTCAAAAAAAGTTACTTATATATAACCCACCACATTTATTTCCCATTACACTCATCATCCATGTTTACTTGTGGGAGAGAGAGAGTGTGTGTAAAAAAGTTATTTTTTTAAAATAATTCAAATCCTACTTAAACTCCATTAAATTCAAGTCAGGATTTCTTTGAGTCATTGTACACGTTTCAGTGTAAAGACTTACATAAAGAGATGAATCTACAATTATAATTGATAAAAGCCGGTAAAAAATATTGTAAACGCGACAATGATGAGTTTTTTTTGTCCATCATCTCTCCCTCTCCCTCTCCATCCCTTCCTAGTCCTACTTAATATCTGTACACACCAAAAAATCTTCCAACCCTGAGAAGACCTTGTGAGAGTACGTTCTATTTTTTTACCTGTACTTGTACATGTAGTAGTAAATTAGGGCTGAGGTTACGTCGAAGGGTTCTTGGCCCTTCTGTTGCTTATACAGGTAGACTCAATTTTTTTACACGTGAAAAAAGTCCCTCTGTAAAACTACCCGGAATCTCCCTCTGTCCAATCCAATCCAAGCTCCTGACCGACCGATCTGTCAGATGGTAAATGCTTCAAGTTATGAAAACAAGCAGCAAGACTCCTTGTTTTTTTCCCTCTCTCTCTTTCTCTCTGTAAAGATACGAGAAGATAGAGTCACTTGATCATGGAGAGTCAGGTGTGTAGTACGAAAAGGTTGAAATAGATGTTAGATCAAATATACTGGACATGTACAAAGAATCGGCTCAGATTTACGGAAAATGAGCGTGTAGAAATTTTTTTTTAAAAAAAAGAGAAAACTAAACATGTAAGTAGTAGAAGATTGTACCAATATAAAAACCACATCATGTTCATGGTGCTATTAAAAGGAGTAGAAAAGGGTAGTTTAGTTTTACCCACCATCTCCATCCTTTTTTTTATTTAATACTTTATACATTTAAGCTTTTATCATTATCATCATCAGTAGCGGAGTAGAAATCATCATCAAATCAGAAATGGATTGGATAGAGAGAAAAAGATGGAGATGGACGGACAGGGAGGCAGTTGGTGGAAGAGTTGTTCGACTTAGACCCAGGGAATGAATTCATGGGACTTTTTTTCTCAACAACAAGATTTTTCAAGGCACACACAAACGACCTAGATGCTCTTCATCCCTTGATATTTTTTCTCGCGTATGTACACAAGCGATATTTTAAGAGGCTCAAGGACTCATTTTTACCTTCCCTATCCATCTCTTTCTCTTACCTTTGGGCTCCTCTCGGAGGAATAATCTGGGGATATAAAAAAAATAGAAAATGAGCAAAAAAAAAATATTCTAAATTGATTTTCTTATTCCTTGAGACAAGGGATGAAACTCATTCACGCTAGCAGGCTTCCAGGGACCCCTTCTTGTTTGTTTTAAAACAAGACAAGGCTCTCCTTGCACGTCCTCCATATTTTACAAGACAAGAGAGAGAGAGCACAGTTTGAGGAAGATGAAGATGGAAAAAATTGAAATTATTGGATAGATGAAAAGATGAGATGAAATTAATGCACCATCTCTTGACTTTATTGTATAGCAAAACTGACTTATTGGCTCCTTGCTCAATTGTGTTGGACATATGGACTTGTATCCATATATTTATGTGGAGAAATAATACTCGTTGAAATCAGAGTGCTCTTTTCATCAACTACATTATATCTCATATTTCTCTCTCTCTCTCTGGCAATATCAAGGAGAGTTGAATCTCCACAAAAATCCCATGCTGAATGTTATATGTACATAATATAGTAAAGACTCCTCTCTCTGTTGGTTGTTGAAAACTGGACGATGATGAAGATTATTGAGTATTTTATGTTTGTTGTTTTGTTTCTTGCTTTTGCTTAAAGTCACCAGTCCTGTTTGGGTCCTGGTACGCTCCTACTCTTTTTTACTACTTGATCTCCTCCTCCTCCCTCCTGCCCAACAAGATGGAATTTTTCCTAATGGTATTTTGTATGTATAATATTATGATACCAATTGGTTATTCATCTGATTGTCTACACGGAGAGAGAGAGAGACTGTACAGGTAACAAAAAGAAGATGAGGTGGTGAAGATTTTTTTCTCTCTCTTGATCCTTCTCATGTCTCTTTGTTGTTTTGTTTGTTTTATTTGGCAAACAAATACAATTAATACATGTTCAACTTGAATTTGATCTAGTGCAAACGTGAATTTCCATGTTTTAAGATGGACAATTATTTATCCAGCTCATTAATTTTTTTTCTTCACATTTTTCCTTTGTGTCTGTCTCTCATTCTCCGAGACACAGAAAAAAAGGAAGAGGAGGAGGAAAATAGATTATTGTTGTAGCATCATGTCCACTCACATTGTACAACAACAATAATAATTCTCAAAGGAGGGCTCATGCACACACAACAAGAGAGAGACATTGTTTAGTTTGGTATGCGCAACAAGTGCGGCAGCAGAACAGAACAGACTATTTTAAAATACCTTTTTTTCTACTCTCAAGAAGAAGCGACGGTCCTTCTCTCTTTTGTCTTTTGTCACTATCCATTTTACCTTTTGTTCATGCATATTAAAGGGGACTTGTGAGGACATGGATGGCATAGGGAATTACCAGAGTTTATAAAAATATACAACTCTTGTTACTACTATTCCTCCATGCTCCCTCATTTTCATGGAGAAATGTCTTAGATTCATTATCTCTCTTCACAGATTTTAATGCTGGAGACTGGAAGGAGGAGGAGGAGGGGAATATCTGTATCTGTAGAGAGAGGGAAAAAGATGCTGGGCATGTAATTGTAACCCAGTGTATAATAGGATCATAGTTTACAAGTATGTGACAGCACATGTATAGTTACTAGATCTCTGATGAGATGTGTCGTTAGTTTTTTTTCTTGAAAGAGTTAAATTGCATGGGATTTGGGATTCCTCCACATTCTTTTTACCTTTCCCCGCTCACATGTAAATATACTTGTACTACCTGTGCGTTGAATCTTCTCTTGTACATTAAAGTCACTATTTTAGATTTCCATACTTGAGACCTGTACAACCACAAAAAAGAAAAAAAAGACAAAGTTTATCTGATTCTAGGGGCCTGAGCCTGGCTTGATCATGAAGAGAGAGAGAGAAAGATGAAACGAAATGACGAAAAAGTTTGACATGTTGAGTAAAAGAATTTTTTAATTTTTTTTTTATCCAAGTCTGGTCACTCAACAGCAGAGTCTCTCTCTCTCCATGTGAGAGTGGATGAGCTGAGTGACAAGAAAAAATTCTCTTTTGACCTTATTTGGCTCCCACCCAGATGATCATCATTAGATTCACATCAACGATTAAGCAAAACACAATCCATTATTTGCCATTGTATGAATCAACACTATGCAATATTATTTAGTGCTACGCATGAGTTGAAATTCTTTGTCACTTTTTTTACATTTTTTAGCATAACACATCACACGTCTCTAGTAAATCTTCCTCCCCCTCCTCCCCTACACTTTATAGGGTACAATAAACAGTCATATTTTTTTAACTTGATTTCATACCACAAAAAATAATGTTGTTATAATAAATAACATTCCTATAATTTATATGCATAATATTTTTATCTGTGTGTACTCGTACCTATATAAAATTCATAAAAGAAGAAGATGATGAAGATCATAAGAGAATTATTCTTGTACGTTTGATAAGAAATATATGTACATACCTGTACTCAGGATGATAATGGGTGAGCAGGGACTCATAGTAGAAAATATTCTTATCAAAATTTTTAGCTGAATAGCTGTCATCCAACATCCAATAATAATAATATGAAATATCAATCTCTCATTCGTTCCAACTTGACTACAATATACTAAAAAATATATGTATGTACATACCAGTACAATCAATCCATCTTCAACTATTTGAGAGCCACACCAATGGAAGGTTGGGAGAGTGTGTAAGTTGTGGTTCCTCTTTTTTTGAAGTCTTTAAAAGATAAACGGCTCCACAGAGTGTACAAATATCTATCATACAACAAGATAATGAACATGACATATGCCTGTACATACATATGGGTATGATGAGGATGGACAAGAGGACGAGACAGAGATCAGACAATTTTTGCTGCTGTGGTTCTCTCTCTCTTAGTCACTCTGATTTGATAGTGCTCGTCACTCCAGTTTGGGTTTTAGTAACGAGACAATCTCATCTCAAAAGCCACCTTGTTTAGTAATGGCAAAAGTGCATTCAGCTCATTGAGAGTGGAATTGACTCACTGGAGCCATGCATCATGCCTCTTGTTCATATTATTATCGTTATGGAATGGAATTTTGATCAAATGCGATAAAATTTATTATAACTTCTTTCAACTCGACTTTTCCAACAACGTCAAGTGTGTTCAACCAACCATATTCCTTTTACAATTACAATTATATCCTCATCCTCATCCTGGAGAGAAAATCTTTCACAAAAAAAATCTGTTGGTTGAGGGTGGAGGGAAATCATACATCAGATCCAAGTACCCCCTCCCCCTCATCTTTACACTACTTGTTCCAACACTATCATACTATTTTTCTATATATTGGACTGCACCTTATATGCCCAAGTCTTGAAGGTAGAGGGCTATCCAAAATTAAATTAGAGAAGTTCTAAAGAACAAGTAGAATCTGTCAAATGGGTTTTTATTTGGCTAGAGGCACATAAAGTCTCATTTTTGTTGTGGATCACGAACCACATGTTAAATTGGCATCACAGTCACATTTTCATTTGGAGGGGATAGTCAACAAAGTGGTATATCTGTACATGGGTACTCTTTAGCTCTAGCTCAGGTGTACTGTTTCATCTGTCTGGCCCATGGCCCTCTTCTTTGGCTCCAGGTTCACATCAACAATCAACGACCAAGTCCTCCTTATACTGTAAATAAATAACTTTAAATCTTGAAAAAAACAAGGGGACGAGTTTGTCATTTGATGAGAATATGTACACACAATGAAATGAAAGAGACTTTTTTTTGATTTGGAATTTCTTCAAGGCATTGTGTCTGTACATAAGACAAGGTAAAAGTACATCAAGAGAGAGAGAGTTTTTTATGAGGATGATGATTTTGAATGCCATTGTCATATATGAATTTAAAAAGCACTTCATCACATATTATTTCGTGAGTTGGAACACTCAAAAAACTTCTTTCTCCTCTCTACACTCCTCCTCAAGTTCAGGTCCAAGTTTAAAACATAACATCATACTCTTATTGTATAATAGAAAACTGAACAAGGAAAACAATTTTTTTTGGTGAGCCACAAGTATGACATTAATTTTCATATGATAGCACACGGAAGAAAAAAATAATCTTTTATCCTCCCCTCCCTATTTATTCTCTCTCTTTTCTCGTCATCTTGGCAATTCATATGCCTTGTGTCCATCTCAAGACAATTCTTACAGTAGATTGAGTGTTTATGGAATAACTTTGCAGACTAGAAAGAGAGAAGAGAGAAAAAAAACATTTTTTGTGTTAAAATTGTTTGAGTATTGTGATTGAATGATAAAAAAGAGATAAGGTTGAAGAGTGGCTGTACAATTTTATCGGATGAATGGAAGTCACTTTACCATATCCAGTTTCAACAGGTGGAATTTCTCCAACATTTCAATCTCCCTCTCTCTCTCTTCTGCAGATTCAAAATTCCTTTGCTCTTCATGTGTCATCTATATCATTGTGGTGGATGAGTAGATTTATATAATGGATATTTTATATTCTCACCTCTTGATAATGATGATGGTGCATCATAATTTAATACATTTTTTTCCCCTGTATGTACTTACAGAGCTGGCATAAAAAGGAAAGACTTATTTGGTTCGATTATGATTTTGACACAACATAATTTCATTTTACATTTTACAATTGACTAGAGCATGAGGAGGAAGGATGTATTGTCTATCTGTTGTGTGATGTCTTAAATACTTGTTTACACTCGCCTTCTGTGAAAATCATTAAATTGTAAGGGTAACAAAAAAATCCTCATGCCCTTCAAGAGGAATGTCATGTATACCTGTAATTTAATAAATATCCCCGTCTTTTATGGTTATTGCTGAAATCTGCACTACCAGCAGGAATAGTCTTCATTTAAAAAAATTCTCTCTCTCTCTCTCTCTCTCTCTCTCTCTCTCTTTAAAGGTGATGGTAATTATTTTAGAATGGTAATGTTAAATGTTTATATGTGTCCTGGGGAGTTCGAAACTAGCTAGGCAAAAAGTTTTTTTTTCAAAAAAAAAATTACTGTACTTATATGAATCTCATCTGTACATCTCACCTAGAGTTCTACGAGTATAGTAGAAAAAAACAATGTTGGTTGACTACAGAGAAAATTAAAGGTTAATAAAATAAAACATGGAGATATTTTTATTATTTTTTATTCAAACCATGTCCTTCCCCTCTTGTTTTATAACGTGTAGAGAGAGGGATTGTCTACATAAAATATAATTTTTTTTAAATATTAAGTTTAATCATTAGACACATGTAAGAGACACAAGTACAAGACAACACATGGGAGGAATGCTCACAATAAGTTTTGTTTGTTCTTGTTTGTTCTTTACCTTTTGTTCAAATTGGACAAGCAAGAGAGAGATATGAGGAATGGTTAGAGGGAAGTGGAGATGACAGCACTTGAGAAAAGTCTGGTCAATGTTCGTTCAAGTGTCATCTCTCATGGGCGGCTTCATATCATAGCTCAAGTTTTTCAACTTGAGCCATGGTTGGTTTATCATAACCAACTTTTTTTTCAATTCTTTTCCTCATAGACACCCAAGGAGAGGAGGCTGCTGTTTTCATCAAGTTGAAAAAAAGAAAGAATTTATTGAAACATTAATTTTTTTATTTTTACACAAACAAAAATCATCAAAACATGATGATACCAGTCAACTCTTAGGCCTTTCTTTAAATCTTGTCATTTGATAAAAATTAAGTGTTGAAAGCGCTCAAGTTGTGAGTAAAACCAAGTATCATGCAAAAAAGTGTTCTCTCTCTGGAAGCGTTAACAGATAATAATAATAATGGTACATAAGGAGTTAATGACAGAGCACATAAGAAGAATGATGACGTTATTGGTAGAAATTATGTGAGACATACATTACATTACACTAAAAAAAGTTTTATATTAAGTGGAGAGAGATGGGAAAGATTTTTTATTTTAGCCTTTGGTCATTTTGACGGTTGGATGTGAACAATGGTTAAAAAAAATATTCTTTTTTGATGGGGAGAAGGTTGCAGAATAATAACAATAACAGTCAGCATACGTTAAAGGAAAGCATGAATTTGAATTCCTTCATTAAGACAAATCATTGTCCTGTATATCGTTATCCTCAATAATATATTCTTTCCCTTTTTAAACCAAACTGGATGAATTTGGATTAAATGTCCATTCATTTTACATTTACATCCGATAAATGAATCCCCCTCCCCACTCTCCCTTGTAACTTGTAACTTTATGTGGTGAGGTAGTCGTAGAGTGTAGAGATGGGTAGTATAATTAATGTAGAAACCAACGAGTGCAAAAATCATGTTTTGTTGTCCATCTTCATTCCATAGTCATGCATGATATTTTACCTGTTGAATCGTTATGTAGACACCATTCCGAGAAGGTGATGTTGATATTTATTTAACCCCCCCCCCCTCCTCTCTCTACAGTTCAAGAGAGACAAAAAAGCCATGGAATTATTTAGAACCTCTTAAAGGTTTCATTACGAGGTTTTGGATGAGGTAGTAAAAAAAACATTTTTTAAATGCAAATTACTAAGAAGAATAGACAGTTATGGCGTAATGGATGATTACGAATCATGATTAGATTAAGATTGGGGGGTGTGGGATAATATACTCTAACATAATCTCCATCTTTCTTTTTAATTTTGCTATACTTTTTTCAAAATCATCAAAGTCTCTTTTAAAAAATATTTTTGTCATGTACTTGGCAACTTTTCCCCTTACTTTTGTACATAAAAACAAGAACTATGTTGTTAATGATCAAAGTGGAGAAAAGGGGGAGGTGGTGAAATGATCTTTGAAGTCCAAGTGAAATTAAAGGGACAATGGAACAATTTTCATTTTTCCCATGAGATTCATATTTTATTTCGTTATGGGGCCATTTTATCCCGCCCTTTGTTCATATTATTCTTGTTTGGCATGAACGTTAAATTAAATTTTCATACTTTTATCTCTCTCTCTCTCTCTTATATAACTTACTAGATAAAAGTAGAGAGAGAGAGATTCAAAATTGAAAAAAATTATGATGCTGATGATGCTACGAGTACAATGATTAAAATCTCTTTTTTTTCTCTCTACTGTAAAGATTCTTTTTTCATGTGTGTGGATCTGTACTTGTAACTTTTTGAGCTGATAACTAATTGTATTTAACAACATGTAGGCTTAGGACTTAGGAAAAAAAACAATTTTGTTGGAATTTGTTTTGGACATGGTTCTCTCTCTCTGTCTTTCTTGAGACAAAAAAAGAATGGGGATAGCCAATTTTGTGCCTAATGTCCTATGAAATATGGAAAAACAAGATTTAAAAAAAAATTTGACAGCCAGTGCAAGTGAAAAAGAAGAAGAAAAAAAATTGGTTAGCCCGCAAGAGCTTGTTAAGGTGTTCTTAAAAAATTTTTAATCTTCTTCATCATAAATGAAATCAAGGAACCACAGTCACTCACGTACATGCACCTCACAAAAATCTTTTAAAGACTCAGACTCACCTTACTCTGTACCAGTACCAGTAAAAAGACGGGGAGGGGGGTATAAGGTGAGTGGTGAAAAATAATGAAGCAAGATTTCAGGAGTTTGTCAGACTTCAGCACTTTTTTGTCTTGTTTTTGCGTCAACTTTTTTTTTCTGAAGAGTTTCTTGTTCTCCTCCTCAGGATTGAAGAATGTTGACGTTTTGACTACGATCCATTCCATGACATGGACAACTATTTGACTATATAGAAAATAATATTATCAAGAGAAAAAATATTTTTTCTTTCTTTTTTCTTTTTGCATGCTCAAAAACTTGCTTGCTCTTATTCTTCTCAACTTGTTTGTTTTGGAAACGAACGTGTTACAAAACATCCTCTTGGCTTTTAACGACACTACATGAAAATCTTCCCCCCTTGAATTCTTAATCTTGTGTGTGTATGGTACAGGTAGTTACCTCTGTTTGTTTTTCTTCTTCTTGTCGTTCACATGCAACTTATGATTTAATATTAAAAAAGGGGGCGAGAGCAGGGAAAAAAATGAAGAATGTTACAGAACAATGTAATGTACAGATATTGAAAGAAAACTTGATCTTCTTGTGTTCTATCTCTAATCTCATATAGATTACTTGTACATGAGAGAGAGAGAGAGAGAGAAGGATTTTCTTATTTTATTCCACATATTTTACATATTATCCTCGGCCTCATAATTTAATGATACCTCTATCAAAAGAAATAAATGTTAGCTAACAAAATGAACGACAAATACACAGAGAGAGACGGACAAGTTTATATATTGTACACTAAGGAGGATCCACTACCTGGTGATATGATATTGATCATATGGTATTGTCACTGTCAACAGAACATGGGATATCAAGTCACGTAGAAATTTTCTCTCTGTCTTTGCAGGTTTAGCGAGCCGGTACGTATAGGAATTTTTTTTTTGAAATAAAATATAGCCATAATACTTAGTTTTGTGAATATTGAGAGATGGTAGAGAAAAAAATAGTAATGAGAAAAATGTATATAAAAGACTAAGTTACATGTCAGAATGTTTATCCATCAAATGAAATAATTTTTTTTTGTTTTGATTCTGGGGTGACTAGTTTTTAGTCAAAAGAATGCCATTCTCCACAACAGATTTTTGAGACTGATGAGCTTAATAGATTTCAATTTTTTTTGTTCTGTAATACTTTACCGATTTCGAAACTTGAAGTTGAAGTCCCAGAGCATGGAAAATAATATATAAAATTACATTTTGTTCACATCTATATTATATTCTGTCTTTTATATTGTTGTAGAAAAAAAGTAACCCTATATATGACGGAATGGAAGATAAGGAGTGGGGATTAATCGTCGGAATTTTTTTGGGGGAAAAAATTAGCATGCTTATTAGCCATTGAGCTTTAAGCTCTCTCTCTCTCTCTCTCTCTCTCTCTCTGTGAATGTCTTATTATTAAATAAAACTTCACTAATAAGTCATGCTCACAATTTTTTTCTATATTTACGTACAAAAAATTGTTAAATACGCTAGCTATTATATATTTTAAAATGACTCTCATTTAATTTTAAATGAAATTTTTAGAGATGAATCTTCCACTAATGAAATCACGTTTTCTTATTAGCAAAAAAAATTCTCTCTTTTTTTCCGTCTTGTAAAAATAAAGGAATACAAAAATATTTTGTTTTTTTTTGTAGAGCGTACAGTTACAATCTCATAAAACTATCTGATTCCATGTTACAAACCAAGCGTGAAGGTTTTTGGATGTCATGCAGGTGAAAAGCCTTGGGGTTACTTTTAGTCAGATTGTATTGATCAAGATTACTAAATTATATTAAAATATTCAAAAAAAAAATAATTTTTTATGTTTTATTGAGCTAGTACAGCTACGAATCAAGGTCTTTATAAATAGACATTGTTTTTTTTTGCAGTTCAAATAACAAATGTCCAAATTAACTTTAAATAGGGTTCATAATATTAAGACAAGTTTTTTTTTAAAAAAATGTTTTATGTTACTTATTCTTGTCATAATGTTTTTAATATTAAATACAAAAACACACACATGGAATTAAATTGTTGTTTGAGAAAAAAGAGTAGAAAAAAATATGATGAATTTATATAAATTCTTCTTTCGAATTTTTGATTGTGGGGGATTGGGCCTATTTTGACGTTAAGCATGGATTGAGGCTCAGTAAAAACTGGACATGAAAATGTGTAAAACATGAGACGGCTTGTAAGTTGGCTCAAAAAAAATAAGAAAAAAGAATTGAAAAGGGATTAGACAAACACAGAGAGAGAAAGAGAGAGAGAGAGAGAGAAGTTCATATAGACTCCAGAAGCTCACCTTTTTCTTCATTCTATCTATTGGAACAACAATTACACCATGTTTTTTTCATGTTTTGAAAGAAAGAGAGAGAGAGGCTGGTAAAAGAGCAAAAAGATTTATTTTATTCAAGAAAATGGGGAATGGACTCTCTGCTCTATGGCACCCATCACGGTCCTCGTCAGCACCTGGGAGATTCAGCCATCCAAAAATCCATCCGCATTTCATGATGAAACATTGTGAGAAGAGAGAGAGGGCCAGGTAAATATTACAAGATGCCCTCATCTACAGCATGAATGTGTGTGCTACACAGAATTTTAGATTGTACTTAAGTTCCTCCTTGCAAGAGAGAGAGAAGCTTCTGACCACCACATGAGTTGAAATCGAATTTCAATAGGTTTTTTTCCCATTCTTCTCTCTCTCCTCGGTTTTTATATTCTTCGTGCTTGTGCTACGAATTGATTACTAGACTATGGGGAGAAGATGAAGTAGAGAGGAGGATTATGATGGGGTGAGCTGAGAAGAATATTTTCCACCATGATAAAAAATTCCCTACTGTAGCCTTCCATTTTTCTTATGAAGTATCACTAGTTTCACTTTTGAAACATTGTTACGACGTGTAGGTCGTAATAATCAGTACAGATAACTGACGATGAGGATGAGGTAGAGACCAGAGAGAGAGAGAGAAGTTGGGTTGGCAAGTCTAGTGGGAAGATGGAAAAGATATTGGTAATCTTTGTACTTAAAATGAATTCAAACCTTTGGAATTCCTCGAGTGCAATTGTCAAGGTATGTGGGGAGAGTTGTTGGGTTACAATTTATATAATATGGGGTATATATTATTGTATTGTATTACTGGATGACTTGTTGGGTGATGGGCTGTGAATTTGAGAGAGAGAGAGAGGAGAAAAATTCCATTCTAGTGCAGATCAGAATACAAGATGCCTAGTAAATATATGCTCTTGTATGCATTGCAAGGATAATGTGTATGTTAAAGACATGCAATTAACTTAGTCAGGTTCTTTTTCGCTCCTCGTCGACTTCAATTAGCTCTTGGTCATCATAAATGAATTGAGAGGATGGAGGAAGGATGTGCAAAGGAGAGTGAACATGCCCATTCTTTTTACGACTTACGGGTCAATGATGCTCTTCTAAGAAAATCCGATTGAATCATTATTACACTCAATCTCTTCTAACTCCTCACAACAAGTCTCTCTGTTGACTGTCAAGGTGTGGAAAGTTGCACACACTAAATTTGTCTTCACTCTTCCATCCCATCTCTCTCCACTTATAAATCCATTTACATTGAATGCTCATGATGATGATGCTTCATGTGAAAATTCCATTTTTTTGGAGGCCGATCAAGCAGATTCAGACTCAAAAGTGTTTGAAAAACTGATTCCATTCTTTTCTCTCTGTGATGAGTAACAAGAGAGAAAAATGTAAATTAAATTTGCACTGTCACTGTCTCTTTTTCTTATTGTTCAGATGCAATCCTTTAATACTTAATCTTTCAGCCGGAAACATTCATCGTCGGGGAAAATTTTGAGTATTACGAATTTACGAATATATGAGGCAGCTAATTTATTCTCCTTCCAAATTCTTCTCATCTCCTGGGACAAGTCTTGTCTTATTATATATTTTTATTTTTAAAGTTCCCAGAATTGATTTTCACAAGGGGAGGAGAACTGCAGATATTTAGCAATGATTTCAAAATAATAACATAAAATTCATTTTAACCAAGGTCAAATTTTACTCAAATTAGTTGACTGTCCTCCCTTTAGTTTTTTTTCCTCTTTTGCATTGGGTGCTCTGACCACGTTTTTTTTTTGAAAAAGTCTCCGTGTCCCTTTTCCTCTCTCAAAAATTGAAGAGAAGGTTCAAAAACGAAAAGACCGCAGAAAGAGCCTTTTGACGGGAGGGGAAATTGAAGAGATTCTCTTGTAGGGGCACCCACTCTATTTTTTTTTCTTTCTGTAGTACAGTGTACAGATATGTGTAAGTAATGAATACTGTCGAATGCTGATAATAGATAGCCAATACCTTATAAATATTTTGTTGAGTGTAGATTGTTAAAGGAAAAAGCTCTTCAACTTTTATGCATGCTCTGCATGGTGTATTCACCGTAAAAAGATTTCCTTTGTGACCGCTATATAGGATCAACCCAAAAGAAGAAGAAGAGAAAAAAAGATGGGGGACCGCCCCTAACAACTGGCTTTCTATCAAGGATAGTAGTATTCGTTGGCTTTCTATGTACTTTTGCACTTGATGCATTTATTCCCCCTTTCAAAATTCTCTCTCTCTCTTGTGTGCCTTTTCCAGTTTCAATTATTCAGTTTAACAAATATTATATACATGCTTTTCTTGCATTCTCAAGAAAAACATTGGGGACTATAATGTTAAATACATATACCTGGCCAGGTATGATATGCACGGTCCTTCATGAAGGGAGGGTTGAGTTCACCCTTAGAAAATGACAATGCTCATTTGTGTTGGGGCTTGTGATTGTCAGCAGGTGAACCATAACTGCACAAGGAATACTGACAGCCACGGGTCTTCAAGTACCCTCTGTACACTACACACAAGGGTCTACAGTTCTACACACTTGTACAATTGATAATGTATTTATGCATGTTCTCCATCATTATTATAGTCATGTACAAACCAAAAGATTATCTAATGCTTTTTTTCTCTTTTACCTGTATCTCTCTACAGTTTATATAGAGCCCTATGTATTTTTGTAAGGGAAAAAGTGCATCGTTTATCCTGATTCCTTGACAATGGCATAAGATAGACTGCACATTTTTAAAATCAAGTAATATTTTAGTCAAGATGAAACGACAAAAGTTAAAATTGCACCATCATCATGGTTATGTACATGGTCAGGCCCGGTCAGTTGTTGTTTTTTTTTCAATTTAGAGAGAGAGAGACTTGGCTGGGCGCCTGGTCTGGTTCTCTCTGGCTTGATGTCTTTCAAAAAAGTTGGAAAATCAAAGTCGACATTGCCAGTTTCACTGGATAGACAAGAGACATGGGGTTCAGCACTCCATAAAAGTCAATCTTTTGACAAAAACTGTACATAATATTCCAGACCCTTCTCATTCCCTGTCCGCCTGCTTTATTTATCTAGATTCTAACTCAAAATCAATTGGAATGGAGGGAAAAAAATGTATTTATTTTTCAATTCTTCATATTGAAAAAAAGAGTAGGTACCCTTAGAAAAACACCATTCGTGTTAACTTTCTTTTAGGTAATTATTTACCTTGTTTTTGTTTTCTTTCTCTATTCCCTTCCAAAGGCTTAATATAATTCCAGGGTGAATCCCTCTCAAAACCCGTAAAGGAATTTTAAGCCATGGAGAGATGAAAAAAAGAGGGACTTGAATTTCATTGGAATCTTCAAGTTCAAAAAATGTTGTACAACCCAACACTCCGTGAGTCTAATGAGATTCCTTCTTAGAATGACCATTCCCTTGTTAAATACTTTTGCCGCAAAATCCCAGTTAACCGCAAAAAAACAGATTAAGGTTCCATTGACTTTGGGTTCCTTTGAAAATATTTTAACTAAAAGAATAATAACAAGATTAAATTTTTTTGAGGAGCCCACTTCTTGTTTTGGAACAAGGAATTTTTAATGAGTTTAGGGTCCACGAGTACAATATTGATAATTGTGGAGTGGAGGAGAGAAGGGATCAGAATCGTCTCCCATTGTAAAACTAACGTTAAGTTCATAATTTATTTATTCAGAACCCCCTCCCCCCTCCTCCTCCTCTCTCTCTCTAAACCAAAAAGGAAATTATGATTAAAACTTTCTTTTTCTGGGTTATACTTGGTAACTAGAGAGAAGGAGGGGGAGAGAAGAAAAATGTAAATTGTTCGTGTAATGTGAAGATGTTTAAAAAGTTTATTCGAGCTCTTGTTGCACAATCAGTAATTAATGGATTTTTCTTGTTGTTTTGTCTTAATAATTTGACCTTAGCATGTTTCTCTTCATAAAAAGTACAGATAGAGAGGGAGAAAAAAAGAGGGGGGGGGGGATTTCAGTGGTGGTAGAAAATTGGACATGTCTTTAGTATCTCTCTTGTTGTTTTTCTCGACATGAGTGCCGCTTTTTAGATTGTCTTGACTCATCCCATGTAGCGTATCTTCCTCAACTTCTCGAGGAATTTGAGACAAGATGATCTACACAATATATCCCTAATGCCTTGTCTTGTACTTTTCCCCTATTTTTTCTACCTTTATTACTTCATAAGTTCCACCAAAAGAATTTCCATAGGATTTGTACCTTGACAAGTACTCGCATACACCATGTTGGATGTTGGCATTTCACAAAGATTTTAAGCATCTCTGCTCTTGACTTTAGTTGGATGTTGGATGGCGGTAAAATGAAAACTCAACTGTTGATAATTTATTCGATCCAAGTACATAATCCGTTTAGAATACTCATAGGCATTGCATTGAGGAGGTTAAGGGTGCTGTGGAGTTAAGAGTATCTGTACATTTTAGAGATTCCTCATCCTCTCCAGTTTTTTTTTGGTAGTCTTACTCGTACATTGTACAGTACTTCATATCACATCACGTATAAAAGATTACTCCTGTCGTCCATATTACTCTTTCAATTCAACATCCCCACTCGTTTCTTCTTCCACAGAAGATCTACAATATTGCTCCTATGCCTAGTAGAGAGAGAGAGATATGTTGAGTGTATAATGAACGTCAAGAATAATCATATTCACTACCGTCTGTCTCTCAGTAATTGAACACATTGTGAGATAATGTGGCACCAGGAGAAGAAGAAGACTAAGATGCGGAGATCTCTTGCTTTTTGTGAACTGACACATTTATATTACATTTTCCTTTTCGACATGTGTTCTAAACTATGTGTACTCATCCTCCTCCTCCTTCTCTTCTTCTTCTGCTTCAAGGCATTCTCGCCAATCCAATGACAGAAACAACTTTGTTGTCTTGTTAACTTTTGCAAATGATACACTGGACACAGAGCAAAGCATGTGTGTACATATATATGAAGAGTAACAAATAACTAATTTCCAATGCAAAAAAAACTCTTCATCTTTGCAACCAGTGCTAATTGTTGTATATTTATTATAAATAGTCTTCTCCACACTTGAATTTCTATGGAGAGAGAGATGTAGTCGTCCATTTTTCATCATCTTTCACTAGGCATCTTCATCATTTGCTAAATACATTATGACTGTATATTTTCATGTAGGAAATTTATTTAATTTTTTTTTCTCTCTCTCTCTCTCTCTCTCTCTCTTCTTCAAAGGTATTCAACAATTAGTTCCATAGCGTTAAGAAATAATACAGTAGGTAGTTATTTTAACAATGGAGATTTTTTTGTCTCTACATTTATACATATATATATGTATGCTAAAAATTGTTATCGAATCAATGACAGAGTGAAAATTTATCACCATGATGAAGACTCTACCAAATATTTTTCTTTGTGTCTTTATATTAAAGAGAGAGAGAGAGAGAGGGCTTTATTGTCATTGAAAAAACCAAGCAGCTTACATAATAAAATGAAAAGAATTCTTTACAATTAGCAAATAAAAAAAAATATATAAGAGAAATTATTTTATTTTAATTAGCAAAAAAAAGGTTTATAAATTTTCAAATAAAAATTTTGCCGACTCTTTGACGGTCTAGAGATGTTGTTTGATCTAGAAGAATGAGATGGGCGCTTTTGAGTCGTTATGTAAGTCGTAGAGTTTTAGTTGTATTGAATTAAATTAACATGAGAAATATTACTCGTTAGAATGTTCTCAAGACATGATTTGAAAGGGCCATTTTTTTAAGAAGATGGATTTAATGAACAAATTATGATGAGAAGAAGCGGGTTTTCAAGAAGCTTCTCTTTATTTTTTTGTGAGGTGGAAAGTACCTTAAGAAACAAATGAGAGAGAGAGAGAGAGAATAAAGAAAGTTGTCCCATAGAGATTGACTCTGAGAGTTTTTTTTGTATAAAATTTGAGACTTGATTTCACTTGACAGAGAGAGGGGATCATTCATTAAATAAAGCTGTTTGTCACCCAGACCTGCTTTTCAAGTCGGGATATTTTGTTACAACATTTTAAATTTCCTATAGCCTCCAATTCTTTATTTTTTCTATAGACAAAATAAATGTTAATATCAAAAATGTACACAAATCAGTCCACAAAATCCTGTGGGGTTCCTTGTGTTTTTTTTACAACAAGAGAAAATGTGAATTTAATGATGATGAGTGTCAAAGAGTCTTGACTAATTTGTAACTGCGGTGATTTAAAAGCGAATTCCAATTAGTGTACAACTGTATATTTTTTCTCATCATTCTCCACCTTTAATAAGTCATTTTATTCCCTCTCTCCCATGAGGGTCCGTCTTGTACGAGAAAAAGAAGAAGAAAAAAATGGAGGTTTTCTTCTCATAATAATAAATATTTAAATAATGGCTCCCATTAAAAATTCCATACATAGCTCCACTCCACTAGGAAGTTAATAAAGAATTGTATAGAGTTGTGTACAGCCACACTGTGTATGAGAAAATTCGTTACATTAATGCTTCTCTACTTTAAGGAACGATGACACCTTTCATAAAACAAAAATTCCTTGTCAAGAATTTAAATGTACTTTTTTTCTCTCCTCTTTGTTACCTATATAAGTTATATAATATAACTATACTCAGGTGAGTCTGTAGAGGTTGAGGCTATATAAAAAAAATTATTCTTTTTATTATGAAAAGAGAAAAAAAATTGTCTTTAAAATATTTGGAAAGACTTCCCAATTATTCTTCTTTGGCTCTTTAGATCATTAACCGAAAGATTAGTAAATTAATTTATGTGCCATAATAATAATTCAAATCGTAATTTTTTTTGTACAATTTCATCCACTATTTAAGAGACTAGAGATTTGACTTGACTCACAAAGAATTTTTATGTTGGGTAACCCAAGAGGACTCATAAAGGGAGGGAGGGGGGGATTAAGTGAAACTTTCTCAATATTTTTCCACTTTATGTCCGACTCTATCAAAGATAATCACGTGTTTATCATAATTGCATATATTTTATGAGCAATGAATTAAAGGTGGATTGAACTCCTTGTTGTGTTGCGATTCAGTCTAGAGGACTTTGTGCAATATCAAGTTTACAATGTACAAAAAAAGTGCTAGTTAAAATTGAAAATAAATTTTAACTTGCTTAATTTCTGTCTCACCCCATTGAGTGTTCTCGTACATGTACAGCTCTCAAGCAAGGGGAATTTTTGGAGAGTACAGACTGTATACCACAATATTTTACAAGTTTTGTGTGTAGTAAACTGTCATCAATATTCAAGACATTTGCCTTGACTAAACGTGTCATATCTCAGGAAAAAAGCCGCTGATTTTTTGATTCTAGTCGAAATCTAAACTTTACAAGGCATATCTCTTGCACATGTGTCCAAAAAGGGGAGGGGGGAAGAGCATAGCAAAGGTATGTTGTTCAAGTTGTTTTCATGGGAACTGATGGCAAGCTTTAAACCTTTTTTTACCCACATGCACATGGTATGGAAGACTCTGACAAGGACATGGAGAATCTTTTTTGTGTGTAAAATATTTATGTACGAGGTACCTCTATCCAAGTTTCACACTTTTATTAGATGTGTACATGTTTACTGGTAGTAGTTGTGTGTGCATACCTTCTCATCTTCATCTTGAGAGAGATTTCTTTTGTGGCTGGTATGCAGTTTACAACAAGATACTCCATGCCCCATGATGATGATGCGGGGTCCAGTTCAAGTCCAAAACATTTGTGAACAAATACAATTGTCTGTACGTTGTATCCCTGTGCAATGTTATATGTATAGCCATGTAACATTAGTTTGGTCCACCAAGGGAGGAGATTTTTTTTTCAAGTGCAAGAGAAACCATAGCCGAAATAAGTGAGCACATGATGAGGCCAGTTGATTACTAATAAACCCAATGCTAAGGCTATTACCTGATGGTCCGGTCTATTTCATCAAAAAAATCCTTTCGTCTCTTTCGACGAGTACAATTTTCCATGTTTTTGCACCAAAAAAATATTGCTTTATCTACCTTAGAGCATCTTCTTTTTTTAATTGTGTGGATTCTTTAATTATATTTTGTAATTGTTCACATTAGAATTTTAACATGAAAATATCTGTAGAGATTTAAATTCCTCAAAATTATTATTTTTAAAAAAATTGTGATTTAAACAATAAAAATTTTAAGAGGGAAAAAAATGTAGGGGATGGTTAGGTAAAAAAAAGAAATAAATAAAAAAATGTAGTTTACAAATTCAAGTGTACCTCCATATGATTCCATATTCACATTTAAAGGGTTCATATTTTATAAAAGAACGTCAAGAGCACACACTGTTTTTGTATTTGGCAAGGAGAACAATAGATGTGAAATTTTCATTTTTTTCCTCTTGTGGAATTTGTTTGTTGTTGTTATTATGTATATCATCATCTCTACACTCGTACAAGTAGACGGATGTGATTATTATTCGGTAATTACGGTATCCTCCGTATAACGAAGAATGACTTACGAATGTAGTACTATGTCACTAAAGGGACACTCAGCTGACCCATCCAAAGTAGAGAGCAAAACTAAACCCTGCTCTCTCCATTCCCCCCGCTGCCGCCTATGTTCTTTTTTGTCACGCTGAGGACACGCAAGCTGATTTTTGCTCCCGTGAAAAACATATTGTAGGAGTGTTTCCTGAGGTCATGGGTCGCGGAACTACCAGGAAAGCAAGGTAAGAAACTTTCTATATGCGTTTTTGAGGTGTTTTGCAAGATATTGATTATTTTTACAACTGAGAAAAGTAAATTAAATGCTGAAAAATAATAAGCATGAGTCCCTCTTAGAAGTGAGACTTTTTTCAGAAATGTAAAGGCTAGTGCCTATTCTCTATACATGCTAATGGGCCACGACTGAGTTCGTGTATCAGATGAAAGGCATTAAATGACAATAATCCCAAAGAACAAATTTTTGTTTGGCTTTTTAGTAGTCCGGATATCAACGCGGGTAATACCATGAGGGAAAATTCCACCACTAGAGGCCAGCCAACTGCAGTTCCAGCTGGAACGTCAGCGGGGGAGAATTGTTCAAATAATTTGACGGAAATGGACGCAAAATTAAACTCCGTTTTGACTGCTGTGGCGCAATTAACCTCTGGGTTAGCCGAATTATCTGAGAAACGTAAGATTTTTAAATTTGTACAAAAGTATAAGTACCTAGAATATGTTTTCATTCGCTCAGCTGTATATATAAATAAGACGCTCTCTTTTGTATTTGCCTGTAGAAACAGCGCAAGAGACAAGATACTTACAAGAGGAAGAGATGGAATATAATGACTGGGCTCATGAGGAAGAAGAGTATGAGGATGGCGCCTCTGATGATTTTGATTCTGTTGCCCACATGTTTAGTGCCAAGAAGGATGATGATGTCTTGATTATAGAGAAAGAGGAGGAAGTCAGTGGTGCTTTCGGGAATCTTTTAAAAATGAATAATGCTACTCCCGAGTATGGTCCTCCCTTGTCAATTACAGTAGCTGAGTCATTCAATCGGTTACCACTACAGGATAATTCCAAGAATGTTGAAAAATTGAAAGAGACTTATACATTACCGGATAATGCTAAGCTGCTAGGAGTTCCAAGAGTGAACCCACAAGTGTGGAGGGTCATGGACAACAAGACAAGACTTGCTGACAACAAATTGCAGCTACTCCAGCAGATGTTGTCCCGAGCCGTGGTGTCCCAGGCACGAGTAGCTGACACACTCCAGTCTTTATTTGGTGAGAAGCGATAGACTTTTGGAGAAGTTGAAAAGATTATGACTCCTTTCATGGAAGGTGCAGCTGAGATTGGTTTGGCTCTTAAGGACATTAATATGCGGAGAAGAAGTACCATCAAGGCGTCTCATCCAGCTGTGGCTCCCCTTTTCTACTCGTCAGTGCCTGTGACAGAATTCTTGTTTGGAGATAATTTGAAGCAAGATATAAAGTCTGGTATTTACAACTATATTATTTATTTGCCATATTCGCAATTTATACATAATACAAAGATTGTTACTCATGGCTGCCAATTTGAAAATAGCTAATGAAGCTGCTTTATTGGTTCGTCCACCTGTACAACGAGGTAGATTTCAGCCGTATTCTAGACCTCAGAGAGACTATGGAAATGGTGGTGGATCATCAGGAGCTGGGAATTTTTAAAAAAACTACCGAAGTTAAGGATCATCCCGCAGATATCAACGGGGAATCAGAGGCCGGTATCAACAGCAACATCAACCACACCAGCAACAACAACAGTAGCAGCAACAAGAACATCCTCATCAATAAACGTACATACTCATTGAAATAAATATTCTAAATATAATGTAGAATATGCTGGTAGGTTAAGAGATTTTTACACTGAATGGCAGGGTATTACAAACAACGCGTATATTTTAAATATAGTTAAAGGTTATGAGATAGAGTTTACAACTGTACCCTTTCAATTTTATGAACCAAGTTCAAATTTTACTTTTACCGAGGAAGGTAATATTGCTGTGTGTGTTGAGCGCTTGTTATCTATAGGGGCCATTGTTGAGGTAGCTGATGTAGACGGTCAATTTGTGTCGAAAATCTTTACGGTACTAAAGTCTGATGGTACTAATAGGCTCATACTGAATTTAAAACAGCTGAATGAATTTATACATTTTAAATTGGAAGATTATCGAGCTGTGTGTATGTTGTTATCTGAGGATATGTATATGGAAGCTGTTGATTTGCTGGATGCTTATCATTTAATTTCTGTTGATCCAGCTAGTAGAATTTATTTGAGATTACGATTTTGAGGCAAGTTATATAAGTATACATGCCTTCCATTTGGTTTAGCATCAGCACCTCGAATTTTAACAAAATTGCTGAAGCCAGTAGTTGCTTTTTTGAGATGCCAAGATATATTGATCGTTATATACTTAGATGATGTATTTATAGGATCTTTACTGAGGAAGGATTGTATCGAATCTACAGATATTTGTATTCAGCTGTTAGAAAGATTAGGATTTCTTATAAATGTAGACAAGTCCAGATTGGTTCCTCAGGAGCAGATGAAGTATTTGGTTTTTATTTTTAATACTCGTAATATGAGTATTGAATTAACACAGAAGAAAAGAATTAAATTACTGACGCTGTGTAACAGCATGCTAAAGAAAAGAGTGGTATCTATTCAGCTATTGGCAGAATTCATAGGCAATTTAATAGTAGCTACTCCAGCTATGAGATACAGCATGTTATATACACGCCAGTTAGAACATGAGAAGACAGCAGCTCTACATTTGTCTAATCCTAATTACACGAATTTATGTGTCATTTCGCCATTAGCGGTAGATGATATTGTATGGTGGAGAAATAGGCTGAAAGAGGGTTTGAATTATATTAGCTGTGATAAACATGAAATAGTAATTGAAACAGATGCCTCGCTGAGTGGCTGGGGAGGTCACATGTCAGGACAGAGAGCTCGAGGTCATTGGACGATGGAACAGCAAAGATTGCACATAAAAATATTAGAATAATTGGCTATTGAGAACGTTCTTTTATCATATGATATGCAACTGCATAAGAAGATTTTGCTGAGAGTTGATAATACAGTTGCTATTTCTTATATTAATAAATTTGGTGGTTGCAGAGTTCCTTCGCTGCATAGGATTGCCAAACGGATTTTTAAATGGGCAGAACAGTATAAGGTTTGACTGACAGCTACATATATACAGAGTAAGGACAATTTTATAGCTGATGTTGAGTCTAGGTCAGTTGTTGATGATTCTGACTGGATGTTGGATACATATATATATGCTGATATTTGTCAACAGCTGGAATTTAGACCCGAAATTGATTTATTTGCAACTCATTTAACTAGACAATGCCAGATTTTTGTATCATGGCATGCTGATTCTCAAGCATCATATGTAGATGCCTTCACAATTGATTGGGCTAAAATAACATTTTACGGTTTTCCTCCATTCAGCTTGGGTTGCAAGGGTATTGAGGAAAATAAAACAAGATCAGACTGAGGGTATATGTATTGTCCCTTGGTGGCCTGCTCAGCCTTGGTTTCCTATTTTTCATAGTTTAGCTGTGAATAAAGTTTTAATTTTTGGACCAGATGATTCAATGTTAAAATCTTTTTATCATTCTAGTGCTCATCCTCTCCCAGCCAAACTCAAACTAGCAGCAGCAATATTATCAGCTCGACATATGTAAATAAAGGGTTTTAGGAAGAAGTGACAAGAGGTTTGGTGGCTTCATGTGCTGCTAGTACGCAGAAACAATATCAATCTTACTTAAGTACATGGGTACTCTTTTGTAACAATAGAAATATAGATAGCTGTAATAGTAATATAAATATTATTTTAGAGTTTTTAAGTTCTTTGTATCAATCTGGCATAGGCTACAGCAGTGTGAATACAGCTCGGTTAGCTCTATCATTATTTTTGCCACCTATTGATGGACTAGCTGTGGGTATTCATTCTACAATAAACCGATTTGTAAAGGGGATCTTCAAGTTGAGGCCTCCTAGACCAAGATATGATAATGTATGGGATGTTTCTCAAGTTTTAAATTTATTTAAGGAATGGCCATACAATGCAGAGTTAAATGTGAAACAGCTGACATTTAAATTGGTATCATTGTTGGCAATTGTCACAGCCCACAGAATACAGACTATTAATTTTATAAGTATTGCT
>JAQIVZ010001111.1:0-40381 GCA_034700945.1 Arrhopalites spinosus | reverse complement strand
GTGACCCCCTGAAGAGCCTTCATGACACTGGCCAAAATACTCCCGGGACTTATGAGACTGTTACTCGAAGACAGGGTCGAATTTTTCCCATTGGACGGCTTTCCAGTCCTGCTCGTTTTATTATTGTTACTACTGCTAGCCACATTATCATTAAAGATAGAGAGACGAGGACGAGTGAGGAAACTGAAGAGACCCCCAAGACCCCTGGGTCTCTCTGTTTGTTCTGACTGGGATGTGACAATGATGGACTTGATTTTTTCATCGTTTGTCACCCGGGACACTGATCTTGGTTTTGCTGTCGTCGTCGTCGTTGTTGTAGTGGTCGTTGAAGAAGGCCTAAATAAGAAGACAAGGTTAGAGGAAAATGATGAGAAAAGTTCTCAGAATTATTTAGTACAAATTAATGACAACAAATTACAGTTTGGATGAGGGAGCTTCATCTGTATCATTTTGATTCTTTGTTCTTTTTAGTAGACGCACATAATTGGGATGACGCACGGGTTTTACTTTTTTTAAAAAAACAATAATTTAAAATGATTCATTATTGAATGACAATCAAAAATTAAAAACGAATTCATGAAATATTTACTTGTGGTTGTAGTGGCCTTAGGTAAATTTCCAGCCTCAATTATTTTAACTGTTGAGCTCTCTGCGGGAAGAGACTGTACCAAATTAACTAGAAAAAAATAATATTTAATTCTAATTAATTCCAATTTTAATACTTTCACCAGCACACACTAACTAAAACCATTATTTTTCAACTGTTAATATTTTGGGCACACATTCACACTAAAAAAATGAATGGCAAAAGCCATTTTTCAAACTACTGAAAAATTTGTCAAGCTCAAGATTGATCAGTTGACAATTTGAAAACTCACCCGAGTCTGTCAGCACAAGGAGACAAAGAGTGGAGCACAAAATGACCAAATTTAATGAAAATGTTGGACTGTGAGAAATCCAAAACTTTGACATTTTATTATCCTTCTATTTGAAAGACTGAAACACGTTAAAATTTTGAAATTCTTTCTCTCCTCACTTTCAAAATTTTGAAACTTGATGTTCTCTTGTAAATATTCAAAAGTATAACAAGATTGAGCAAGAACAACAGAGTCAAAAAATTAGTTCAAGTTTTAATAAATATTCCTGAGAGATTTTTCTCGTATTTTCATACACCATGCGTGTATCAGAACTAAACTGTCAGTACATATGGAAAAATTAAATGAGAGAGTAAAATGATAATGTTTTTGTAGTGACGGACGATGGGAGATTAAAAAACATGGCAAAATATTTTTTCATGTCATGAGAAAAATACCTTAATATAAAGAACAAGAGACAGTTTCGTATCTACACAACATACAGTACGTAGCTACGTTTCAACTGTTTGCGTAAAGACGAGAATAAATTTTGAAATAGTTGCACGCTCCTCTATAGGACACATAACATGAGTATTTCAATTGAAAGAGACTTGCAAAATTCATGGCAATCACTTTTTTTTCTCCTTCTTCTTCCACTTTACTCTATAAGCGGCTTTTCGATTTCTGACAGCATTCAGCCACCACAAACAACAAATTATTTTGCTTGTGTATTAGGTACGTTTCAAAATTACTTTTAAGCCAATTAGCATTCACAGTAACTTACATACAGAAGAAATGTAGTGTTGATAATTATTCACAAGTAATTTAATTTCAAAGTCCATCATCTTATAAAAAAACACTCTAGTTAGTTTAATTACATTCAAAACATTAATTTAAAGTCCACAGGTTCTTAGGACTTAACCTCAACAGTGTTCAAAATTTTTATCGATGAGTTTCATCTCCTATCCTAAATTGTTGTGAACGGCGTCAAAGTTGTGTATAAAATCAAACGAAATTTAATTATTTCTACACAATTTAATTACATCGAAATTATAATTTTCGGACAGTGACAAATTCTCATACATTTTACAATTTTTTGAACAGATGAATTGAGAGTATACAAAAAAGTAAAAGTAAATGTCTGTAATTATAATAAATTATGACAGAGTCAACGCTAGTTTGTTGTAAAACTTTTCATAGCTTGACCAAATAACAATAATAATTAATAATAATTATGAAGAAGAAGAACGTCAAGTAAAATGAGTTTGAGTCAAAAATTTAGTCACACAAAATAAATGAAATATATGTAAAAAAAAAAATCATTATCTGTGTTTAGTGCCAAACTTTGGGCTAATAAAATAATTACATTTTTCCTTTGGTCTTCCTTATTCATGTACATGTACTGTCTCCCAGTCTGTACATGTTGATGAAATTGCAATCAGTAATTTTGCATTTGCCATTTCAATTTCAATGGGTGCATAGGCGGAGTGAATTCTATTACTTCATTGAAAAAAAACTGCTGATTATTACAGAGCTCTTGTGAAGATTAGAGAATGTTGTTCTTGTTGTATCATTTCCATCTCTCTCGCTATTTCTTACCTGTCATCGTCCTCTCACACATGTACATTATTTCCTAGTGTTAGCGTACTTAGGTATAGATGCATCTTATGACTAAATTTTTTTTTTCTTAAATGTGTTGCAAGTGACAAGAATGTATTTTATATGAGAGCATTTTACAAGTTGCAACATTAATCCCTTCCCTGCACGTCCCTACGTATTTTTTTCAAGTGGCTTGTGGCTATAGCCATGTTGATGATTTATTTTTTGTATCATAAATAGACTACTTGAAGATTTAGATCATGTCGATTACCTCTCTATTCTTTTCCATTCTGGTTACATTAAAAAAATTTATTCTGTTTATGTTCTCTACTCATGACGTGATTGACACTGGTCAATTATACACGGTGACCAGCAAAATATGTCATTTTTGATAATTTTGCCCTTTTGGCGTAGACCGTGATAGAAAAACAATAATGACAGCACAGCTCTTCCGGTTTTATCTGCGTATTTTTTAAAGTGTAACATAAAGGGGCCGCCTAGTAACCAGGGGGTCATTCAGAACGTCATCAAAAGTCAAGTGAATTTTTAATTTGATTAAAAATTCAATTTTTTTCATGAAAGAGCATGTTGAAAGAGAAATTTCGTTCAAAATGGGGTCGTCCAACTCCTGACCGTTTCGGAGATTGGAAATTTTGAAGTTGGACTCGGATTTGATCTTGGGTTTGATCCAAGAAAATGACCTCATAGAGATCAAACAGGAGGGCAATCATTTTTTGATGGTCAGTTCATGTTTAATCCCAAAATCTTCTTTTAGATCAATTTTCTGGTAAAAAAGTAAAATAAAAAAAAATTATCTGGACCTTGGATGGAAGTTCCATCATGGAACCCGAGTTTACCCGAGTCTAAGTTCAAAATTCCCGATCTCCGAAACTATCAGGAGTTGGAGGACCCCATTTTGAACGCAATTTCTCTTTTAACATGCTCTTTCATGAAAAAAATTGAAATATGATCTGACTTCTAGTAATTTTTTACTGGACCCTTGCAAGGGGTCACCAAGGCCTTGGTGACTAAAAAAAATGTGCCCTCAGAATTTGTCATTCTTGTTCCTACCACTCTTTATGTGAAAATTATTCAAAACGACATGCTTTGCTAATCACCCTGTATCCTGTCAATAAAACTTTGTTTTGACTAATAAAAAATTAAATTTTAATTACTGTAAAATTAAAATCATTTTATTATTACAATTTACAACAACAAAATTCAATGAGCAAGAGAAAGAGTTGACCAAGTTTGAAATAAGTGAATTTTTCAAATATTTTCTGAAAATTTTTTACTCTTTTTCTTCTTGGATGAAGAATGTCCAGAACTTTTACTATGTCCAGATCCTTCATGAGCTTCCTTCTCCTTTCTCTTACTTTTCACAGAGTCAGCCGATGATGGTGGAGTGCCCTTGACATGTTTTTCAAGATGAGTCACACTTGTCTTGACAGACTCTGGAATATTTTTGTAGCCACAAGATCCCTTCAAAGTGACATTGATTCGACTATCCATCCCATAAATAATTATTGATTCTTCATAGTCACCCAATTGACGAGGCTCAAATCGGATTTTAAGGGTGTACACATGTTCTGGAGCCAAGTCTCTTAAAACATTGACTTGGAGGAATGGTCCATATGGATTTAATATGTCCATTTTAAGTTTCAAATAATTTGAACTAATATTATAAAGACTTATTTCTTTACAAATTGAATTATTCATTTCAACCAGACCGAAATTGAAAGTGGATGAGTCGTCAAGTAGAATGAGATCGGGTTTTTGAAAGGGACATTTTACAGTTAAATAGAGAATATCATGCCCAAGTTGATGTTCAACAAATATTGGTATTTGACAAACTTTGCTTGTCGGAACAAGATTTCTCATTAAGTCTCTCTTAGCTTTGGCAAATTCAACAGACTCGTTGGACATGTGGGTCACATCAGGCACGATAAAGGGTTCTTCTAGTTTGGCCTGGACTGAAATTTTTCTTTTTTCAAGGGCTGTTAATATTTGTTTTTTTAATGGAAGATTAGCAGAACCATTTGAATCTCTTTTAGTCTTGGCATCTTTTTTATTTACTTTTTTGTCATTACTTTTGTCACTGCTCAATGAATTATTTTTTGATCTTGACTTCCCTTTACTACTCGTACTACTTGTACTCCTCTTTTTGTTCTTCTTTTTACTGGAATTACTTTCATTGGATTCTGTCACAGAATCTTTTGTACTTTGATCATTCTTTTCTTTTTTACGTCTTCTGGCTTGTCGACGTGAAGACTTTGAATTATTTGTAGAGTTGCTATGATGAGATGATGGTTTTTCTGAATTTTTTGATGGTGTTCTTGTTCGAGGAGTACTCAACTTGGATCCTTCTGTTTGACTGTCTTGGGGTTTTGACCCAAGTTTTCTTAAAGCTATTTTTTGAAGAGCAGCTGATAATTCTTGATTACTTATTCTTGTTGATAATAATGAGACTCTAGACTGGAGAATATTCATATTTAAATTTTCTTCGAGCATCTAAAATAAAATGAGAATAATATTATTTAATACAATTAAATAACCTTGTCTAAATTTTATTTAATTTAATATTTACCCAATCATTTTTTATGTGTAAATTAATAGAAGATAATTCTCTTTGATATAAATTCATTCTTTCGTAATATCGTTTTCTAGCTGATTCCACATAATGCGCTTTCACTTCATCATCTGTCACATTTGCCTCAAAGATTATCATGATTTTCATTTCCTGTACAAAATTAAATTAAATATTTTCAAATTTTCTAAACAAAACACTAATTAAGGTGAAGTAATCATTTTTAATTTTACCTTGCCCTGTTCCAAGTAGCCGGAATTTGGAATGAATCTCACAGGACTTGATGGATCTACATCAATTCTATATTTTGGAAGTAGAATACCTCCCTCTATAAATAAAATATAAAATAATTAAAGAAACATTGAATTCTTTAACAGTAAATTAAATTATTAACTTACTAGTTAATTTGGGTGAAGCCTTAATTCCAATAAAAGTAGTGCTAGTACTCCCACAACATGTGACGGGAAAAAAGACTTTATTATGAGACAATTTAGCTATTGGATTTCGAACAATAAAATTAATTCGAATATTATATTCTTCTTTAGTTAAAGTCTCCAGTTTCATTAGAAAATTGTGATGTCCTTCAGATTTACTCCCCATGGATAAAAGAATGTCCAATTTAATAGTCTCAGCTGGAAGAATATTTCCAAAGCCATAATTGGGTTGGATGAGAATTTCCTGTGAATCAAATATTATTAAATTATGTAGTTCAACTAATTTATTTCATTTTGAAATTTCACTTACTTCCGGTACATCTACAAAACCAAATTGTTGAGTGACAGAAGTTGGATTGTAGACACTCAATTCAGCTCTAACAGTTTGATTGTTGAGACAATGACCGACGTCAATTTCCAGAGGCTCCACAATTAAAAAAGTGTCCGAAATAATACCCATAAAAGTTGCTTTTATTGGAGACGGGACTTTATAGGGGAATTTCAGATGGAAATAAATGGGAAAGTCAATTATATTTGTTTCGGGGTCAAAGTAGTCTCCAAATCGTTCAGGGGATGTTAAAATATATTTTCTGTTCAAATAGAAAATATTTTAATACATTAAATTTAAATGTCAATTAATATTTTCAAAATTACTTTGGACGGAATTTGACAGAGAATTGACATGGATTGGTTCCAAAAACGGTTCCTTCTGAAAGTCGAGATTAAAAAAAGTGGATTAGATAACCTTGACTTTGAGTTTCAGTGTGGTAAAATCAAGTAATTTGTCGAATTAATTATGATGTAATTAGCTTAGCTTCGTAAGAATCACCTTGTGGATGGACATCAACAAGACCTCGGAGTGACGTGGGAACTTTTGCTGAGACTTTACCAGACCCTTTGTGGGAATTAGTGAAGGCATGAACACACATCTGATACGTTTGATCTGAATTTTTTAAATAGAATCTTCAAATTACATAATAATTTAATTAATTTGTTGAACATAGTATTTATTTATTTTGGAAATTAATTAATTTAATTAAAGACTCAACTGATCATGCAGATTTTAAAGTCGCCATTCATAGGTTGAATATAAACTGGATTATCCACAGTCCTCCCTGTCACATCCAGTATTAACTAATTAATTAAAATTAATCAGTGATAAAATTTTAAAAATGTTCAAAAAATAAATGAATATTTATCTCACATTATCCACGGCATGACCGGACTCCTGTTCAAATGAAAAGTCATATTTAGTGACAAAATTATTGCTTAGAAATGGCGGTCGGTAGAGAACACAAAAAGTCAATGACTCTCCAGGCTCCATTTTTCTTTGCATTTCTTCAATGTACCCAACAAAAACACTGTCAGCGACATGAGAGACTAAATTATTTAAAAAATCCTTGACAATATTAGTAGCTTCAATTCGATTAGCAGCCTTGACTTGATCAGCTTGATTATTTGATCTGGATGAAGCCAGAGATAGTCTTAAATGTTTATTCTTCTTTTTTCCTTTCAAATGTTTCTTTCCACTAAGCATAGATTGATCTACTAAAGACTTTTTAGCACTCATTTTTGTATGGTGATGATCTTCATGATGATCATGGAGATGATTGTCTGAACCTTCATCAGTTTTGTCCAGTTCATTCTTTTTTTTATGTCCAGATTTTTTGCTGCTATGTTTATGACTATCATCCCCATGTTTGTGACTATGATGATGACTACCATCCTTGGATCGAGCACTTTTATGATCTTCAGTCTCTTCATTTTCTGATTCCTCAGCGGAAGATTCCACTACTCCCTTATGATCCAAATTAACTGGTGTAGCATAATATTCCATTTCATTAAAATGTTTTGGTGGATTTGGTTCATTAATTGTCACTAAATAGCCGGGCAAACCTCCGACATTTTTTATTTTGACTTTTTTGAGAATGCTCGTCTGAACAACTGTCTTATTATAGGTTAGAGTTGACATTTCCAATTGTGGTGAAAATATTTTTTTCCGAATTTCAAGATTAATGTCAAATGACTCTATTTCTGATGTAAAATGCAACGTTCCTGACCAATCCCCAATAATCTAAATTTTAAAAATGTTAATTAAAATTTAATTGAAAAGAAACAAATTAAATATAAATAATAACCTTTGGAGTAAATTTGACAAGGAAGGAATGTTGTAATCCTGGAGAAATTGGTGGTGGAATTGTAAAATCAATTTTAATCAAATCAGACAATTTGTAAACAATGGGTTTAGTAGGAACTACTCTTGGTGTTGTACTAATTGTTTGATGATTATGATCCAATTTTCTTCCAGATTCATGGTCATGTTCATGACCATGTTTGATTTTTATTGATTTATTTTTCTTTGAACTAAGAGTCGTCGCTAATTTTTTGGATTGACGAACTGGCCAAGTGGTATAAGTTGATTGTAACGGAATCTCATCATCGTTAGTTTCGTGACTGGTATGATTATGGTCATGGAGTCCTTTTTCATGACTATCATGTACAATGGGATCCTCGTGATGATGATGATGAGAATTCTTTTCAGAGTCAATATGGTTTGACTCATCCACAGAGATTGGTACAGATGGTAATGAGTTGACGATGGGACTTGGTGGAGGTCCTTCTATTTCCGTCATATTCTTAAAATAATATTTGACCCGCTCCTTGGATTTATTTGTCACAAACACTTTAATCTTGTAGACTTTACCAAGTTCAAAATTCTACAAATTAATGGAAATTTAATTCACCATATAAAATTGTGTTGGTAAATTTTAATTAATCTTACTTTAAATGAAATAATTTTGGGAGACCATGAAAACACTGGAGAATCTTTGTTGTTTGAATTTTCTCCAAGTCGTTTATGAGCTGGGCTAGAAGACGGGATTGTGGAAGGGACTGGATGACCCATCAATTCTTTTAAAATGGTCATTTTTCCATCCAAAGTAGTAATGTCACATTTACCATTTAATGAATGTTCTGATAATAAATGACGAGGTGGTAAAATATGCTCTACTTCATCTTCTTCATGGGTATGTATGTGGTCTGCTTGAATTGAAGACTGATCTTCATTTGAGACTAAACCCCGAATTTGATCTTTTACCAATGTCTCATGTTCCAATTGACTTGAATGGGAATTCTTTTTTGATTTTCGGTGACTACTCTTATGACTATGATCAGAATTTGATTTCTTTCCTTTTGAATGCTTGGAGGATTCATGTGATACATTACTTGAATGGGCTGAATCATTTTTTGAATTTTTGGAATGACTGTCTGTTGATTTCTTTGACTTTTTCTTGTGATGACGATGACGATGAGTATCTGATCCTAAATGCTCTTCCTCTTCTTCCTGCTCTGAAGATCCATGTTCAACTGATCGTGGGAGGGGACCGACATGACATTTTATTTTATTTCCAGTTCCAGTGGAATCATAACCATAAGTATCTTTGGCGACTCTCAACCATCTTTCTTGTCTTGATGGACGACTTGGTTGGGCCAAAAAGGGTTTAATGTATTTATTATAATGTTGTCGTTTTTTCTCAGAAACTGCAAAATATGAAATAAAATTTAATTAATTAGTGAGCCTTTAAATTTCATGAAAAAGTTCACTGATTAATAATCAGTGCTTACAGAGCTGAGATTTAAAGATCAGATACCAGCTGATGATCATTAAATCACATGTCATTTGAATCTAATTGAATGCATTTATTCACAAAAGTTCAAAAAAAAGTTTCTTTTCTTACCCAATTTATCCCATTTTTTCTTGTTGACAATTTCACTTTGTCTTCTTTGTTCTTTCTGTGCAATTTCTCTCTTAATTTTTTGAAGAGCAAGTGCCTTACATTGCATTACCTAAAAATAATTATTTAATTTAAATTATTTAGTAAGTACTTGCTAAAAACATAAATATTTTAAATTAAAATAACAATGAAATAAGTTATTCTACCTGCATCTCATTCTTTTGTAATTGTTCTTGAAATTTGATCATTTCATCAACAACATATGGATTCTCTCCTTTATCAAATAATTCTTGTCTTCTGGCTTCCATTTTTCGATCTAATTGTTGACGTTTCTTTCTTTGAAGCTGATTTTGAACACATAAATTTTCTCTTTGTTCCTCTATCTTTTTTTTGAGATAGAGAAGATTTTGACGTTGATGAGTTTGACGAATATAATCTTTAAGAAGAGCTTCTTCTCTCATATGACGATGACGAAGATTTGTATTTCGAATGTGATATCTTATTCTTTTCATACTATCTTTTGAAGATTGAACCGCCTTTGGTTTCTTTTTTTGTTCCAATTTTACTACTGACTGATCAATTGATGTATTTAGATAGTCTTTCATGGCTTGAAATTTATATTTTTTCATGTCAATCTTGGTCACACACTCACGGTACAGTCGATTTTGATACAATAAATCCTTTTGCGATTCATACATTTGGTACACATTGTCAATCTTCTTGTCCAACAATTGAACTTCAAATGACTGTTTCTGCACACGGATTTCCCTCATGGCTCGTCTGTAAAAATTCATAAAAATATTTTTAAATGAAATAAAATTGAAAAAAGTTTTTTCAAAAAACAACTGACAATTTTTTTTACTGACTGTGCACAGTTGAGTTCTTTCAAATATTTATCTTCCAATTTGAGACATTCCATTAAATCTTGTTGTTGTCGACATTTCAATTGGAGTAAATGATCAAGTTGTTCTCTATTTGGACATTTTTCAATCTCAATTTGAGTTAATATTTGATTATTGAAAGCTTTTTCAATTGAAGCTTTAATTGTACGAAGATTATCTGCCAACTTTGAAAAATCAAATAAAAAATTATTATTATAATTTTGTAAATAACTGAAAAAATAAAAATATTTTCAAGTTCTTACTTCATTAACAAGTGTCTCACTGTCCTCAACTCGTTGTAACATGTTTTTCTCCATTTTTCCATATCGATACAATTCGGAGAGCTGATTTTGACCAAGAGTTTGGGACACATCTTTTTGTGTCACTATAAGCGGAAGTTTACAGCTTGTTGAAGAACAATAGTTTCCACTATTTGTCGTCTGTGTTGTCACCAAATTCATCTTGAATACAATCAGTTGATCAAAATTAACAAAATTACAGGTATTTTGTCCTATAAATTATGGAGATGACTTTTTTGCTTTCCCTTTTCTAAATTCTATTATGGCCATCAAAAAATAATAAACATATTTTAACTAGACTTCATATGGCAACTAAATGAAAACATTTAGATTCAAAACGTAAAAAGAACGAGTCTAGACAAAATGAAAGTCTCTACTGACCTTCTTGTAAATATGACCCATGGAAATTAATTGATTTTAAAGAATATTTTAGATTTTAGAAATGAATTTGTCCATACTCTTCTAAAAATCATCTGATTTTTATTTCAGCAAAATGATGACAACCAGTTGACATATACTGGGTCAAACGTGGAATAGCAAATGAGTCATTAAATGTCCTTAAAAATATTTAATATTTCACAATGATGCTGTACAAAAATACAAATTTTGTGTAGGTAGTAAATTAGTCGTTTTAAATAAATGTTTCTTGTTGCATTTTGTCGAGTGTGTTCAGATTTCACTGACGCATTTGGTGAAATTAGTACAAATTAATGATAATTTATTATAATGTTAACATAATAGTTTTTACCTTCCTTACTTTACACACAAACATGTATACATGGCTAAAAGCTAAGGTATGTCATCTTTATTTATTCAGTCCTCCGGTCATTTGATTATTCATGAAAAACAAAGCAAGAGAGAAATTTTTAATAGTTGAAACAACAACTACAACTTGATAGTGCGAAATGTCCCCAATATAATACTTTTCAACTTTTCTCTCTCTCTCTCCACGAAGATCATCTTGAGTGGTCAAGCCTTAAAAACATTTTAGAGACTTGTAAATTTAAAAAAATTACTAAATTCTCTTCACTTCCACTTCCACGTGCCACACACAAAAGTTAAATAGTCAAGATTAAAATTCTTTGTGTATGTACTCTATAAACTATATTAATGTCCTCTTCTTCTTTATACTCTTTGATTAAAAATTAAAATTAAATTAACTTTTTAAATGTGTCAAGGACCATCTCATTCCCATTTTAATTTTTTTTTCTCCTCTTGGGACTTGATCCAAAGAGAGAGATGATGCCATGTTGACATTTCAAAGAGTCAAAAAATTTTTAACAACTCTTGTAACACGAGCAAATGTACTTTTTCAAGTCTCATCATCATCATGAATGGAAATTTTACATTTTATTTATTTGTACATGACAAATGCAAATAAAAGTGTACTCTTTGAGTTCACTCCAACAGAGTCGTAATTCACAACATGAAGACAAAAAAGACTTGGGGCCATAAATCATGGCTAAAGTCTCTACATGCTAAAGAGAGAGATACCAGAAATTTGCTCTAATAACAACAACAAAGTTTGACTCATGCACAAGTTAGTGAGAATCATTTTAAATATTTATAATAGTCTTGATCGAGATGATAAGAGAGAGAGAGAGAGAGAGAGAGAGAGAGAGAGAGTCTGGAAAGAATTAGAATAATATGAATTTCTTTGTATATATAGGTACATTTTTAGTTGAATGCCTTGTGTATTACCTATACATTTAATATAATGCAATTGTAAAAGGATATCTTATGCACAAGTGTAATTCACATATCCACCCACAGCATGATGCATAATGAAGAGGAGAGGTACAAGTAATATAAAAAAAATATACTAAACTTGAACAAAAAAAAAAGAAATGGCCCCATGTATAATATAATTATTTCCTCCCAACTTAAATGCCCCACTAACCACTCTTGTAAAAGTTGTGAGTTGTTGTATGTATATAGCAACAGCCAGTGTATCTGTACAGTACAGAGCGTACATATCAAGTCAGGGCTAAAAGTTTTCGCATGTGACCTTCGCTTTTATTTGACGCTTTTATGCCTTTACACTTCACACGTCTCCGTTTTCATTCAACCCTCCTCACATCATCATCATCTCGGTCTGTGAATCAGGCACTGATTTTTTTTGTCTTATTTTCTTGTCTTTACTTCCTATCTGTCTTCAGTTGAGTGCACATGCAACCAAATCTTGTGAGAATTTATTCCCCCATTTTTTTAGTATTTCCATTTCTAGGCTAAGAGCCGGTAAGTTGAGTTAATTTTCCCTGGATAAATTTTGAATAAATATTTAAATGTGAAATTAATTTTGTTAAATATTTTAATTAAAATTTATTTTAGTATTCACCCAACAATGTCATCGTCTATTGTCAACGAACCAAAGTCTAAAGTGAAGACATGGGGAGAGATGAATAATCGAAAAAAGAAATTTTTGGAAACTAATTTGGACAAGGTGAATACAACAACAACTAGTTCAGTCACAGGGAGTGAGTCATCAACAATTAGTTCCAGTACTACTGCCACTGCCAATGCTGTGTCAACTCCAAAATCATTAGCAATATCAATAGAGACATCAGAATTTTCTGAACTTAAAATTCTGAGGACTAGAACAAGAAGTGCTAGAGGACCAGGGTCAATTGCTGCCCTCAATAATTCATCATCAACAACAAAAACATCAACAACAGCGTGTACAACACAAGGTTCAAATGGAAATAATTCATATTCAGTGTCATCTTCCAATGTGTCCACACCGGAACGTGACCGATCAATTTCATACAAAAGTTTTAGTAATCACAGTGAGGCCATTACACCCCCAACACCTCCACCAAGTTTTTCATCTTTGACGTCAAAGTATACTCCCTCAAAGTCTTCAATTCATCCACCTCCTCCTCCTGTTTCTCCTTCTGTTTTAATCACAAATGTTGACCCTTCAGCCACTCTCCCAGTCAAAACAACCATTGTTCCAATTATGACATCACCTCTTATGACCTCTGAGTCTAAATCCCCTGTCATGACTAAGGAACCATCAATGACTGGGAAGGAGAGACTCAAATTAAAGGAAGCTTTTCAACTTGAGACTATTCCCGATGTCAAGGATGGACACAAGGAAAAGTACAGGGTGAATGAGGATCATAGCGGCAGGGGTGGAGATTTTTGTTATGATGTTATTGTCTTTGTTGGGGACTGTTTTCTCTGTCACGGTGAGAGGAAGTATTAGAGAAACCCATTTTTTTTGAAAAAATACAGTAAATTAATTTTTTCTTAGAAAAAAAACCGTCTCCTCCTTTTGGCCTCTTTTGAAAATTCATACAAATAATGTAATTTAACATTACAAATATTTATTGTAAGTATTATTAATGTAATCTACTTTTAAATGTATTGATCACTTTACTCTTGACGCATTGAGTGACTGACACAGCATAATTTAGAAAATTTCGTGGGCTTACAATTTAAATTATAATAAATCAATTGATCCATTGTTCAAGCTTATTATTCTCAATCACTGTTAAAATACATAGATATGTATTATAAGTAAGTTAGACGGTGAGGAATGTACACTCAAAGTATACGACTATTTAATAACTACAGTACAAATTCTTCTTTTTTTCTTATTAAATTTCTATATTGTGCTCTTTATGGATATTTTATTTGCATTCTTGATTTGCATAATTAAACATTTACATAAATATCATGGTTATTTAATCTCAGAGGCCACAAAAACTTGGAGCCTCACTCATAGTACTAGAATACATAGAAAGAGGTATTGGGGCAAAGTGATGAAAAAGTTTGGACAAAAAAATTCTGTCTTGTTTCATAATAAGTTAGATGCTCAAACCAGTCGAACCTTTAAGTAAAATGTTCTGTGGACAAATTTACGTTAATTGGTATTTAAATTAAAGTTAAAGGTACTTTGCTTGCATTATTTAATAATAAATTTACAACTTTAAAAAACCTTCACAATTATCCTTAAGATGCAACGTTGATTATATTTAAATCCCTTCCGCATTGCTGACCGGCATGAAAGGATGCTGGTCAACTATGTATAAATAAAAAGCCTAATCTTAATTGGGCTTTCATTTAACGCTGTAAAAAATAAAGATGCCATTCACAATAGAGAGGCACAGCGAGCCCCATCTGAACGAGGACGAACTAACTAGCTAGAAGAATGGCTTTTAGGGAAAAAAATTGCCTCCTGAAAGTTAAATAAAGTTTAATTGTTGAATAGTTATACTTTTTATTACTTAGTTTAAAGTGTTTAGACTGACATTAAATTAGTATAGGTATTTTCATTCATTTTTACTAAAGAATGAGCGAAAGCAATATAAGTTCCACTGCATTTGCCGATGCCCTTGCGCGTGCCAGACAGGTAAAGTATAAAAAACCCTTTGATGAGCATCTTTTTCTTTGTATAAATTAACAAATTGTTTTTAAATGTTTCAACTAGTAACACTACATGTTTTCATGCCTTTTCATTTACATTTTACCAATTGTCAATGAACGTTATGATGCTTTGTCACATGGGACTTTGACAGCTACATTCAATTTTTTAATTCACTTGAATTTTTATCAGAGTTGTATATTATTCAAATGTGTAATTTGAATGTTACATGATGTTCATGATAAATTGATTGAGTTGCAAATATTTCACCATACGAATTTCATCATGATGCATTTTCTTGATATTACAGTTGGCAGCAAAATTAAGTTCAGGTGGTCCTGCAGCCGCTTCGTCGTCACCTCCACAAGCTACAATTTCTCAGGGTGTAAAACGTAGTGCTGATGACTGGAAGTCGAGCAGTCCTGATTCTGGTAATTTTTAGTAGTTGAAACAACAATATTTGTCAAATTATTGACTGACCGGCTTTTTTCCCAGTCAAGTCAGAATATTTTTTATCTGCTACGTATTAAAAAACATGTTTGGAAATGATTCTTATAATAATTGGTACTAACTACATTATACTGATTACATCATCAATTTCCAAAATTAAATTATTGGGAGGATTCGCTAACACCACTTTTCAACCATAAGTGGAGTTTGATAGTAGACCTCCCAACAGAAATCTTTTTTTGATTACTTAGTATGTAAATTACCATTCAATACAGAGAAAAGCATTGTACATTTTCTTTGTTTATTATTAGAACCTGAAGCCAAGCGAAAGGCTGCATTAAGTGACCCTTTTGGAGCCCAACTTGCGGCCATGAAAACTGCCGGGGCACCGCCCACGTCAACTTTTACGTTCCCGATGATGGGCATAAGTGGAAGTGGTAAAGCATGTACGGAAGAAGTACATATTCCTGATGGTCTCGTTGGTCTAAGTAAGTTGCTTACATTGTTGTAGATTTGGTGATTATGGAATCATTTAGTTTTTCTTTTGCATGATGACACAAATTCTTTATTTTATTGGTTTTTTTTATTATTTTTGTTTTCTACAACACATTCTAATGAATATAACATGTGTCAATTGTATGTCTAGTAATTGGCCGAGGAGGTGAACAGGTATCGAGAATTCAAGCTGAAACGGGGTGTAAAGTTCAAGTAGCCCCCGACAATGGGACTGGAAAAGATCGATCTTGTTATCTCCAGGGTTCAAAGGATGCAATCGAACGGGCCAAGGAACTCATAATGGAAATTGTTAGCTCAAAAAGTCATGAGTTGGGACGACCAGGTGGTCCTACAACATCGGCTTCAGTTGTTCCAAAGGTTGCACCTGGCAGCACTTCCGTACGTTAATTTTTAACACACTTAATGTATAATTATTTTTCTTTGTTATGTCAATTAATCTTTCATTTTCATCCACAATTCAGATTGAGATGACAATTCCAGGTCCCAAAGTAGGATTAATAATTGGCAAAGGTGGGGAAACCATTAGATCGTTACAAGACAAATCTGGGACAAAAATGTACATTCTTCAAGATAACATGTTTGAGGAGTGTGACAAGCCCCTGAGGATCGTTGGAGAACCAGACCTAGTCGAAGTGAGTCCTTTTATTTGTCGTTTTTTAAAAATTATTGTTATTATAATGATTGTAGTTTGTCAATAACATGATTCATGTAAATGACTGAGAGATAGTTAGAGAGAGCATTGTGAAATATGTACAAATTGATTTATAGCATGCCCGTCAACTCGTCATGGATTTGATAACTGAAACACCACCAAAACCAGATTATTTTAAATCCAAAAATTCTGAATATGGGTCTGGACCAGGTGGGCCTCCTAATGGTGATTTATAATAATATTTTATAGTGTTTGAACACAGTGACAGTGTGTTCATCCATCCCTTCATCGTGATTTAGTTTTAGTACAATCAACATTTCATTATTGTACTTGTAAAGTAATATTAAATATTGTGTATTTTCAGGTGGTGGAGGTGGTGGCAGCAGTGGAGGAACTGGAGGAGGTGGTGGAAGTAGTAGTTTTGGAGGTGCTGGCCTTGAAACCATGAGATTTCCCGTACCAAAAATTTCTGTAGGACTCATTATAGGAAAAGGAGGTGAGATGATTAAAAGAATTCAGATGGAGACTGGAGCAAAAGTTCAATTTGATCCCATCAACTCAAACTTGGGAGATATGGATGAGCAATTGGCAATTATTACGGGAAAACCAGAACAGATTCGACAAGCACAGTTAAGGATTGAAGACTTGGTGGAAACAGCATTACAAGGAGGTAAACCTGATGGTGAGAGGAATTCGATGACTACAAATTGTTTTGTTTTCCTTTTTCCTTTATTTTTTATTTTATTTTATATTTTATTATATTATGTGATTTAAATTTAATTATCATAATAATCTTTGTAATAATTTTCTTAGGTCAATCAGGTGGAGTAGGAGGGCCGGGAGGACCAAGAGGACCAGGTAGTGGTGGAAGAGAGCATCGTCAACATAATAATTGGAGCGGAGAGGGTGGTGGTGGTGGTGGAGGCCATCACGGCGGTGGTGGAGGTCATGACAATAAAAATCGAAATTATGAGGAAGAAAGAATGCCTGTACCAGTGGGTCGTGTTGGTATGGTCATTGGAAAAGGAGGAGAGACTATAAGAGCCATTAATAATCAGAGTGCAGCTCATTGTGAAATTGATAGAAATGGGCCAAATGATGGCCCAGAGAGAGTTTTCCTCATTAAGGGAACAAGGCAACAAATCGAATATGCCAAGGAACTGATTCTTGAAAAAGTTAATACTCTTCCACCTAAACCACATCAACGAGATGGTAGAGGTGGTCCTGGTGGTCATCATGATCATTACGGCCAAAATAGTGGTGGACAAGGTTGGGGCGGTGGAGCTGGCAGCGGAGCTTATGGTAGCCAACAAGGAGGTCAATGGGGTCAACAAGGTGATCCATCTAAAATGAATGATACCAGTGCACAATGGGCAGCTTATTATGCTCATTATTATGGCCAAACTCCAGGACAGGCTCAACGTGAGTGAAATGGTTTTTTATTCTCGCAAAAATCATGATAATAATAAAATTAATAAATGTGCTGGGGGTTTTTTAATATGAAATAAATTTTTATTATTATAGCAACTGGAGCTGCAGGAGCTGGACAACCCGATTATACACAGCAATGGATAGAGTATTTAAGAGCGCAAGGACAACATGCACAAGCTGATGCATTAGAACAACAAATGAAAGCAACGAAAAGTCAACCAGACAGTAATCCTCCTCCTCCTGGAGCCTCAGGAGGAGCTCCCGGCTCCAATCCCGTGCCCCCTGGAGTATCCAGTAATGGTACTCAAGCAGCTACTGCCGCACAGAATGGTCAAACTCCTGACTATAGCCAGCAATGGGCTGATCATTATCGTTCATTAGGAAAAATTGCAGAAGCAGAAGCAATAGAGAATTATATTAAGGCTCAAAAGGTTCCATTTTTAATCATACAACTTTTGTGTAGTTTTCACGTGAAATTTTTCTTTTGACAGACTCTTGATATCGATATATAATAATATTAAAAATATTTTTTCTCTTTATAGGCCCAACAACCTGGTGGTCCACCTGGTGCACAAGCGGCGGGTTATGGTAATTATTATGGACAACCTCAACAACAAGCTCCTCAAGGCTATGCTGGTGGTGGGTATGGTAATTATGGAAATTACCCAGGGATGCAATCGGGAGGAACCGGGCCGAGTCAACCATCAAGTAATGCAGCACCACCCCCTGGCACAGAGTCATCTGACAAATAAGCAAAAATAAACAAACAAAAAAGAGATGATACTTCTTCTTCGTCTTTTTTTATGCTGTTGTTGTTTGCTTACTCTGTCAAAAGTCAACCTTCCCACTGATTCAGAGGTAAGCCACAATTTGTACTTGTATAGCTGGATAAATGACATCCAGTTTGGTCTTAACTTTTATACGCGAATCTTTTTTTCCATATATATGTATATATTACATTATATATCTTATTTATTACCGTACCACTTATATAATATATATATATTGTTTTTTATTTTTGTATTATTGTTGCATAGAATTGAATTTTTAATACTTTTTTTTCACCATTGACTTATTCAATTTTTAAAAAATGTTTGATGACTTTTTTTTACATAAATTTTTTATTATTATTTATTACTACTACTACTTCTCTTTCTTATGATTATCTATTACTTAGTATTTTTTCTGAAATGGGACGAAAACAGTTTCACAGTTAAAAATGAAAGAAAATAATTCATTGGGATATGAATTCTGTTGTGCTTCTAAATATATGTATTGATATTTTAGTTAGCTGTAGTTGGCAGCATATCTATTCTATATATATAATATCATCGCATATTAATTATTTTTTGATACCTTTTTATGCATTTTAGTAGAATTTTATAATTTTTTTTTGTTTTTAATTTAAATTGAATGGTTGACCTATTACCTGACATTATTTGAAAAACTCATGTACATGTAATTTAATGGGGTTATGAGACTGATGGACAGGGAGGACAAAAGACGGAATTTTTATGATATTACGATTGAAAGATTTCATGGCATATAGAGTAGAATGGGGTAAGGAATCCCCACTTTTTCTCACATTGTTTTTATTACAATGTTTAATTAATTTTTTTCCTCTCACACCTAGTGCGGTTTATATGTTTGCATTTACATTCAAAAAGCAATTTTTTTATCTCATTTATAGTACTAGGGTATGTTGTATGAATGTATCGTATGCTCCTATATCTCTCATTAGGTGGATCATTTTTTATGAGTGGGGATTTTGGAACCCCATTCTCTCTTCTACTCTACATATATAAGTATATGTATTCATTTTGATATTATAACTACAAATATTTTAACTATCTACTAGCCTTTATATATATAAAATGATGAGTAGTAGTATATTATATGATGATGATGATATATTAGAAGGAAAAAAATGAACATGAATAATGAAACAATGAATTTTGATACTTTACACATATATTGATTATATATTGATTGAAAACTATCTATGCTGTGATATATTCTGTGATATATATATACCAAAAAAAGGAATAACATATTATATGATTAAATGATCATGAAAAGATAATTCAAACAAATGATATACTTTTATATATATATATAATATGATATTATGGCTTCTGAAATTATAAATTCTGAAAATTATGGGGGTTGTGACTGTCTGGGAAAGAGCTTGGAGTACGTATGAGCCCGAGCAAGCGTTTTCCAATTATAGAGACGCTTTCCGTTTTTCATCAACCGAAAATCTCACACACTTGAAGACAGACAAAAAAACACAAAGAGAGAGAGAGATAAAATCTGTCATTCAGCATTGACCATGTTCCATGTTTCGGGGTAACTTTGATTTTATCTAAAAGCATTCTTTTTTCTATTTGAGGTCATATATATGATATGAAGATGAAATATAATGCTCATTATTTTTTTTGTATATATTTAATGCCATAATTTTTTTACAAAAAAATATATTGATGATATATATATGTTTACATGATGTCATAATTTGCCTTAGGATGTTGGATATAGTGCAATGATGAGATTCCATTTCTATGATATATTATACATTCATTCATTATCCATTCAATTTTTTAAATGTGTATGATGGTTATTATTTTTGATTTTGTTGTTGTTGTTGATGATGCTGGTGTATACTGGTGATGGTGATGATAATATTATTATTTTTTATTTTTGAAAAATGTCCATGACATGATTTGTCATTTGTCTGCCTTTATATATATATATATATATCTATATAATGAAAAAAATAAGGTTGAGATTGTGCAGCTGAATAGGTTTTTTAGGATTTTCTGGATCTGCTACTACTACTAGTTCTCTCGGTCTGCTCCCCTGACAGTGGAACAAAATCACAGTCGCTGCGAGTAATTCGTCTGTCTGTGTTAGCCTTATAACGTTTAGCCTTTGACCTATTTATTGATTTGATTGAAAAAAATGCTGTGTTCTGTTCAATTCTATATAATTCTATAGACACCTGATATTGATATTGACTTTCTCAATTCATAGAGTCGCTTCTCTTAGTCTTTATCAAATGATACACTAATTAACTAAATAATGATTTTTCTTCTTGCAGGTCAAATTTTTTTTAATTAAAAAAAAAGAACGACCACTTCTCTCCACACAGGGAATACTGGTGACCATGACTATGTTTTACAACTAATGTAAAAATGATGATGACTTTTTTAAATCGGTATGGTACGATATATTGCATATATATATATATATACATAATGCTATATATTATTAATTATTATACCATGAAGAATGAATTATACGTGAAATCCTTTATTTATTATTATTACTGTCTACGTGTTGTTTGTTATTATTATTGATGCGTGGCTCAAAAGTGAAAAGAGATATATTTAAAATGTAGAGAATTTATTATTATAATTATTAGTGAAGAAATTGTAATAGATAAAGTGTACAGGAAAGAAAAAGAAAGGAAAACAACAACCAAACTCAGACTTCAACAAAACTTTTTTCTTTCGTGCTTTTTTTCATGATGAGGAAAGTTTCCATCTTTAAATAGTGTAATTATATTGTAAAAAAAATATTTACTTGCATAATTTCTAAGTATAAAGAAAACAACTAATAAAGAGAGAAGAAGAAAAAAATTTACAATAATATAAAATGTATGTAGTAATTTGCTTCAATTATTAAGTTTCATAATGTAGTGAAAGTATACATGATAAATTTTATTAAATATTTTCAATTTGTTTTGCAAATTGACAGAAAATAAAAAATGGTTGAAAAGAGAATAAATTCTTTCCTCTAATTTAATCATCATGATTTGAATCTTGTTTCTTTCGCATCTAATTTAAATGATGGAGTGTTTAATTGTAAAATGTATGGAATAATTTGGAGAATTTAATGTGAAGAGAAATAACTTTGATGTCCATTTTTTATAGCTTATTGCAATTGAAACTGTTTTAATTGGAATTTATAAATTATAATAGCACATGTACTAACAATAAATAAAAACTTGTTACTAACAAGGGGTAATTCACTTTAGGGAGACTTAAATGAAATGCTACATTCTCATACTAAAAAAACTTTATAATTGCACCCTAGGTAAGTCAATTTTGAGATGTTCTAAAGTAGACAATTTCAGTTATATCATTTTACATTATTATACAGCTGCTGGTATTATAAGTACGAGGAGCCTTCTCATCTTGTTTCTCTTGTACCTTTTCTTCTTCATTTTTGATGTGTAAATAGGAATTTTTGTAGGAATCAGAAATGGAAAGGGGTAGCTCTGAACTCCAATTTTCTGGGGGTTTTTCTCGATTTTCCCAAATATCATTATTATAATGATTTCGAAGTCTTACCCTTGCACGATCATGTTCACTGTTAATTACATTTTTCTATACAAAATTTCAATTTAAAAAAAGTGCAATTGAATAAAAATAAATTGAATATGTATTATATTTTTAAATAATTATATTTACGAATGGGCATACCAATGCTTCTAAATCCTTTTTGTTCTTCCATAGTGTACAATTGTCATAATCATTCTTCCATTGACTACAGTCTTGCTTTTCTCCATAAATATAATATTGATTAAAGCGCTCTTTCCAACATTTACAATCTTTGTATTCCTCCTTGTAAATATCACATGGTTTCACCTGAAAGGTATTAAAGAGATGAAAAGTTTGTTGCTGGTTTAGTTAAATGACGATGAGTAGACGATGAGTATTTTTCAACTTTTAAACATTTAATTAAATATAAATCATTTAATTACCATCCAAAATAAAGGAAGAGCTTCACCCGCAGCAGTTCTTTTTTCCTCTTTTTGATCTGATGTTTGAGCTAAAGAAGCCATACTTTTATAGGTAGTTAAAGTAGTACAATTAAAATTAAACTCAGTTTACAAATATTTCACACACTTTGTAAAAAGGTTTTTGAACAAATTCCCGCGCTTGTATGGACGTCTGAGTCGGGAAAGGTTTATGGGGTTTAGGGTAAAAAAGTTCAACGTTTTTGAGGATGCTAAATAGATGCTAAAGACTTCCGGTTCCTTTTGACAATTTGACATGTCTGTTGCACATGTTTTAATCAAGACCTGACATTTGTAAAATTATAGAGCTCTAAAGTTATGCAAGCTCTAATTTACCTCAATTTATTTTAAATTTTAATTGACAATAAACAATTAGCTAATGAATGAAAGAGTCGTTAAATATGTACAACATGATTATGAAAGTTGTGCATTCAATAAAACTAAGAATCCTTTCACAGAGTGTCAAATTTTTATCTGGATAGTGCACGTACTTAATGTCACTAATTAATAACATGTTTTCAAAAAGTTGGAAAACTCAATTTAAGCAAGTTACAAATACTTGACATTTTTTCATAATGTCATTTGAAAAACTCTGTTCAGTTAATCTTTATAAAATTACTTCTTTTGTGTACCATCATCACCTAGTTTAATTTCATTTAAATGTTATTTGAATATTTCAAAATTTGACGGGAGACACTAGAATGCATGCACGTCATAAAAAAAGCACTGATCAGTCTATATGAACTTGTTCTTTAACAGTGAAGAATAATTAAGTATTACATAATTATGTTATAATTACTATTTTTGTATTGGTAATGTAAATGTTCTTATTTCAATAATAAATTAACCGATCTAATCAACGTTGCTTAGCACTGCAAATTGTCAGTTGTAGGTAGTTCATCTCTTTTGTGCTACTAGTTAAATAAGCTTGAAAATAAACATGAATTTTTTTATTTACTTTTTGACTCGTGGTATCATTGACTTTAAATCCAATTAGCTTGTCGGAAACACATTGTCAAAGATGAGAGTAAGTAAATTCCTCCAAAAGCTCATCGACACTAGGTTTCTCATAATTAATAAATTGAAATGTTTTGTAATTAACTAAATGCATAAATAGACGTTGAGTAATAAATGTAGAAAATGATCAACAAGAAATTATTATATACATATATATATGTATCATCATTCACGGGCTCAATTAAGTTAACAAGTTGAAAAAGCCAAAAGTCAAGTCTCACTAATGTACTGGAAAAAATAAATAAATGACACATTGTGTCAAGTTTGTTAAATAAAACAGTGCAAAATTAATTGCTATTAATTTCACTGTCTTTCAATAGTCCAACTTTTGATTTTCTACAAATATTTCAAAACTTTACTTTTTTTCTCAAAATTCTCATAACCCTTCAAAACAAAGTCCAATACAGTAAATGAAGGAAATTTATTATTTAATTAATTTTTTAATAATAATGTTACCCTTCAATTTAATAAAATTACCATAAAAGTGAAATCAAATGTTGTACAGTCAAACCATTTATGTTACTATCACTTACTTTTTGTTGGACTCAAAATTATTTACGGTAATTGTACTTCAATTTTATCATGAAAATTACATCTCAAATCAAAGTCCACAATTTTAATTTAAAATTTTTGAAAGGAAGGAACAAAATCAAATATCCAAGACACAAGTCATGCCTCAACATTACCTCCATCCAATCATTTTCACCCTCATGAAAATTCTTTGGAAATTAAAAATCAGTCAAACGTCATATCCGCCGTGAAACCAAAATTAAATGAGGTTAAAGAAATTCTTAACGTTCCTCATAATTTTACAAGGGAAATTGACACCAATGTTCAAAATGGTGGCAATCAGGATGATCAGTCTGACAAAGTAGAGGACAAAAGCTTCAACAAAACAGCCAAAAGTTGGTCACCGCTTATTTCACAAGCTGTCACAAGAAATAAGCGGGATACTCTGGGTCAAAGTTCGATAAAAATTTCAAAATTTCTTGTACCGTCTCAACCAACTGACAATCTGGATCATGAAGGGTATCTCATTACAATTAAAAATCATTCAAAAGACAACATTAGGCACAAAAACGATGACACAATTACTTTAGAGTGTCTACCAATAAGAGCAAATCAAAGTATGTCCATTGTTGGCTCCACGTCCATTGCTGAAAAAGAAGCATTGGCGGCCTCATCTGCAATGACCGCAACAGACAATGATGTAAAATGGGCTAATGCCGTGACCATGACGTGGGGTGGGACAGAAGCATTGGCTCAATCAGACTCTGGTACCAAAACGTTTCATAAGAATGGGGTGAAATATTCATGTAAACCAAAAATCACCAAAGAAATCCCGACCACGTCAACTCAATCTCCTTTAGTTAAATTCCATCAACTACTAGCCTTCTCTCCCAGTAATTTCAAATGGTTTTTCTCCAACTATGGTTTCATGCTCGTGGATGACTCCATAGAACCGATGAATAATTCATTTTGGCAGTATTCTTTGTCAAACTTTTCTAAAATCCAGTCCTCCCCATCAAGCAACTTGACACCACTCGTCAACTCAGGATCAAATACAGTGACATCGGTTCACTTAGAAAAATCTCATCCATTTGGCCATTCAATGATGACTTACTCTTGGACAGAACAACCTTACCCAATTCTAGGTGATTTTTAAATTGTTTATTTTATTCTACATGCTTTATGCCTTAACTTGTTGTATTAACCTTTTATAACTGTACTTTCATAATTATAATTATAGAACCTTTTATACAACGAGAATCGCCCCCATACTCAACATTAAATAATTATCAACAATATTTCAATCAAACTCTTCAACAAGAATCATGGCCATCCATTTACTCTGCATGGGGATCCTGGTCTCTTCCTGCATCAAAAGATGACTTGACTTACTATTGGCAACAGCATTCATCTTCCATTCAAAATGAATGGAGAGTTCATCAAAATGAGACTAAAAACTCATTTCAAAAATGGTCTTGGCCCATATTGTCATCTAGTCAATCAAACTCTTCAAGTGAATACTTTACTGGCTATCTTTGGCCGCCACGTCTTTCTCTCCAGTTCTCTTATTCTGTGCTGGAATCTCCACTTGTAAAGATGCTACCACCATTTTCGAATTTATTTTTTAAAACACAGGCATACTCTACACAGTATGAAGAACAGTGGTTTCTTTGGTGGTTTGGATTTTCATCTCCATCTGTATGGAAGTCATCTCTGGGACTGACAACTTCCGTTGGATTTTCATGTCAACATGCTTACATGAATAAATATATGCATGAGAATCAAAGTTTGACTCACCATCAATTTCTTTTCGATCATTCAACTCAAAATTCAAGTGATAATCAGGGAGCAAGCTTAAGAGATAATATGGTGTCAAAAATTCAAACTAGTGAATTATGGAAAAGTTTGAATTTAGCCCAAGAACCACCCCTTGCAACATCACCACCACCCTTTTCAACCTATTTCTACAACAAATATCATTATTCTAGGACCCATAATCAATACTGGTTTCTCTCATGGTCCGTCTCACTTTTAAATAGTTCATCGTTTGAAGGAAATTGTAACAGTAACTTATCACAAACTAAACATGACGTAGACGAAAATGCGCCAAAATTCAACATTGAAGCCTACATCAATAATTCGGCTTGGCCATGGAGTGGTTCTCACATGATATCAGAATGGATATGGGCTATGAAGCAGACAAAAAACGTTAGGGCACGCATAATATGGAATGATGATGGCTCAATTGTCACTAGAAACTCTGATCCTCCTGTACTAAGTTGTAAGAATGGTTCTAAACACGATGACAAAAATTGTCAAGGTCACAACGCTTTTGCAAAGTTTATAGCTACCTCTTGGTTAAAAAGTGGACCCTTTGTATTGGAACCACCGTTGGCAGGAATACTCTCAATATTCTCCACACTGGGCTTCAAGAAAATTGAAAATACGGCCAAACCAGAAGAAATATCAGGTCAGGCGTTAGCTCGAAATTTGCTGCCTTCTAAAGAACCGAGAAGCTCCAACGTGCTCGCGCCCGAAACGAATCTGACAAAATATTTGCCAACAAGTATTAACATGTTCAATTATCAGTTAGTGGAACCATAGCTAGCTACAATGCCTCAACCATTCTTCACAAATAGTCTTGACCTGGTTAAAAACAACAAAAGACACCTTCATGGAAACCAACAAAACTGTTCCTACCCAAGACTAATATGCCAATATGAATCAGTCTCAAATTCGTCCGAAACGGATACACATAATGCAAAAAACAACAAAGTAATACACCCCACATCTGTTAAAATGACTACAAATAGTGAATCTGAAGCTACCGCAACACCTGATACAAAAAAACACAGGTTGTCCGTAAATACCAAAACTAATAAAACCAATCCCAAACTAGTTTGTGAAGTGTTAGAACTTCTTTGCCCAGAACCAGAAGACTCCACCATGCTATCTACTGTAAACACCACTGAAACATCAGTCGAAACAACTGAACCATGTAACGATACCGATGAACAATCTTCAACACCACAAAATCAACAAAACATCGACATAGCAATCACCACAAGTGACCACTCAATACTTAACACCACTGACAGGACTTTCAATATTACAACAGTTGACATAACTCAAACCACCACAGCAACTAACAATACCGATAATCCAGATACAACGACCCAGGAACAATACTTTAACACTACAGACAAAGCAAACACAATCCAAACCACAAACCAAACTAACACGTCGAACACCACAACAGCAACCAAAACTGACACCACAACTCCGTGCGACAACACTGAAGACACAACGACGACTGCTCCAGAAACAACCAAATCAACCGCACACATCTTCAAGTCGACCTCTCCATTGATGGACGTGGGCATTACATCGTCTGAGGAAGACCTGTCCACAACAACGTCTCTCCTTGAAAAAACGTCTACAAAACAACAACTCAAATCCACACAACGTGTGACCGCGTCGGTGGACCTAAAGGACCTGTCCGAGACAACACCTCTAAAAACACCTATACCTGCTTTGTCATCATCCAAGCCCTTCCTCGGACTTTCGTCAGTCGATGACAATACTATCATCATTAATGACACATCCACTTCACGGTTGGTTGAAACTACAGCTTTTCGCCATGACAGAGACGAAACGACAACAAGAGGACCAGTGAAACAAACTCAGCAATAATACATATCTCGACTGATCACGGCACAACTGCTAGAGGTTCGGAAGTTACGATGCCTTTAGTGACCTTGAAAAATCTGGAAGTGAATTATACAGCTTTTGAAGTCACTGAAATGAGTTTGAACGCAACTGTGCAGTTTGGTGCAAGTAACACTAGTCAGTTAGCCCAAGTTGTTACAAGTCCTAGTGATGGTTCAGTTGGGTTTACGGCCAGTTTGATGATTAGTTCAACTGCATGTTCGCCAGACTGCATGGAAGTCGAAAACTCCACTGTGAACAAAGTAGAAAAAACTTTTACTGAAGTTGGAGACAACACAACCGAAGCAGCCGCATCTGAAAATTCTACTGTTAATCACGTTGTATTGTCGACGGCTTGTGTGAATCAAACTGAGTCGACTTTGTGCAGTGATTTGGAAAATACTACAATAACTAGAATGGAAATAACTGTGACTGAAATGAGGGACAACACAACTGAGGCCGCTAGCATTCTGAATGTCACTGATGATAGCACTTACTCCTCACGTTACAAAACGGAACCAAAAACAAAAAACACTGTGCAGTATATAAGTAGCGGCAAAGCAGAGTCAGCTTTGACTCCTGAATATGAAGATTATGAGGATACTACGATTGAGCCTTTACTTCTTCCGTTTCCAATATTTAGAAAGAAGACGACACAAAAACCTCTGATTTCGCCTTCGTTTACATTGAGTCATAAAACAGAGCCTATTTTAACATCAGACGATTATTATGACGATGACGTTAGTACCACAGTGTCGCCATTGATTCTCCCCTTTCCAATTCTCAGAAGAAACACGACGAAGATACCTTTAATTCTACCCTTCCCGATATTCAGAAGAAACACAACAAAAGCACCTTTGATTCTTCCTTCGTATACAATGAAAACCGAACCAAAATTAACATCAGATGATTATTATGACGACGACGTTAGTTCCACAGTATTGCCATTGATTCTTCCAGTTTTTAGAAAAAATGAAACAAAAGCACCTTTGATTCTTCCATTTCCAATTTTTCGGAACAAAAAAAGTAAAACTAGCACCCTCCCTAATGTGATAACTGATGAGTATGAGGACTATCCTGATAGTACAAAAGCGCCAATAGAAGGCAGAATTCTACCGTTTCAAAACATAACCAAATCTCACCAGGCAATCAAGTCAACTTTAAATGTTCAGTTTGAGCCTACAACACAGCCACATGTTTTACAAAAATCCGCTTCATTCATTTCAACTAAATCAATTTCAAATACGATGTTGAATTCAACAAGATTAAACCCAACATACAAAGAAAAGTTTACGACAAAACCAAGCAATAACAAAAAAATGCTGATGACAAATAAATCAGTATCTTTGTTTTCTACCACATCCGAAGAAAACAAAACAACTAAAGTACCACTTCTTTTAATAAATGTGGCGGCAGATAAATCTGGGGTCGATACCAAAGTTGCCTCTAACCCAAATTTAGATAATCTTGCTGATAAGAGTCGAAGTATGGTATCCTCAGACATACTTCCTAATGATGTTGGTGTTGTAGACGCTCAAGAAGTTTTATCACTTTTGTAGTGACTTTTTTATTTTTTTTGTATTTTCTATTACTTTTTTACTGATGTGTTTTTACACTATTTTTAATAAAATTTCATAGTCAATGAATTTTGTAATAAGACATTTTTGATCAAACTAGTCCAAGTTTTTTGAAATAAATTGCCTTGTCTTTGTCATTATAATTTGTTTTTATGCGTCATAGTGGGTAGCCCTGATTGTGTGTCTACTAATATAGAGCATTTTTTTAGAGTACACAATAAAAATTTTGAAAAAGTTTCCCTACAATGAAAATGGGATACGGTAACTTTTTTCAATTATACAGTATACTGTGTTCAAGTGTCCCCAAAAGGAATAAAAATTTTTCGGAAAATGCGTTTCACACTTTTGGACTTTTTGGAAGTCAATGCATTGGGCAAATAAAAAGACTGGTATGAACTTAAGTTCGAAGGAATAAACTAAAGGTACGACATTATATGAACTGAAGGCAAGCCATCACATATTTTACTCTGATGGCGGTCATGTAAAGGTCAACTGGCTTGTACTTTCGACCTCGCAATAAAGTATTTTAGATGTTGTACCATCAGTACAGCCAAATTTAAGAGGATGCACGTACCGTTTTTAATTTCAAAATAGGTCATACATGTTAATATTATTCTGACCGATTTTTAAAGAGTAATGTGACACTTCATTATAGATATGCCCAGCTGAAAAAGGGTTCGCAACATCACGTCGTACTAAAGCTGTCGCTTGTAGAAGCTGTAATACTGTCAGGAACTAAAATCACCCATTGTTTTCTTCATATGTATTGTCGACAGGCAACCGTATAGAACTGTGGTTCTTTACGATAAAAAGTTTCTCATGAAACGCTCCTTTAATTTTGAAGTAAAAAATAGGATATTTTGTGACTAACAAATAGTGACTTGAAGTTTATCAAAAAACTATTGACCCTGTAAAAAATCATAAATATAACATAATGATATTAGTATTTAATTCTATTTGTTTCCTTTTATTCTTTGACCAAATATTAGTCCAGGTAAATTAATTAAACCAAATTATTTCTACTTACTTTATTTAATGATTTCTTATGTTCAGATCATTGCCCTCCCATTATCACCGTCCAGTGCACCCAAAAATACTGAGAATTTTTTCACAAACAGCAACCATGAGTGGGACGACTTTTGGCCCAAGCGTGATGACATGAAATTGAATAGTCAGGCCATTGCAGGACCTGTTCACGCTAATGCTGTAGCATTAACAAAAACTGGCAAGGGTGTGGCTGTCTCCGCAAGTCAAACGTTCATCAAATCTTCTGCCAATCATGGGGCTGGGAACGAACCGAATGAAAAGGGCACACCAAGTGGGGAACAGTCCGGTGTTCATGCCATGGCCCAAGCCACTGGAACTGCTGACAGTGGTAATGACACAGCTCAAGAACATGGAGTTTCAGCTAAAGAAAGTTCACATGGTACAACACAAAGAAATTGTACAAATTTAAATGATGTCCAGGCTAATTTTGGCTTCTCATAACATTCGTGTGGGTAAAAGTTCAAAAACTAAAATATTAAATTTCGTGATATTTACAGACAATACAAAAATACCGGAAGATGATGAATCTAAAAAAGTGAATGAAGTCAAAAGTCGTCCAAAACGAAGTCCAGGACTTGTCGATCTCACAGTCGATTTGGGTGCAGAGGAGGATGAGGGTAGCCGTGAATCGTCAAATTCTGAAAAAACTGAGACCGAAAACGCTAACCTATCAGTTCCCAATTTAAATAATAATAATGCACAAGCGACAGATTCGTCTAAAGCCATTGCACCTAGAAATCTTTCACCATTGGAATCAACTATATCAAACTCAACTAACACTGCAGCAAAACCCAAGAAACCCAAGCCGTCTAGATGCAAGCAGAGAGCTATGCTGGGAAGAGTGGCCAAAGTTTTAGGATTTAAGCCGGCCGTGCCGTGTAAAGTTACCACACCTGCACCAATCCAGTTTGGAAGAATGATAGCAGAATTGAAAACTACTACAACACAGCCAAATACTACTTCAACAACTGTTAAACCAGAACCATCATTGAAACCAAATGGACCTCAAATTAGTTTTATTTTGCCTAAAACACCAGATCCCGGCTCGGAATCTACAAAACTCCTTAAAAAACCTCCATCCATGCAAGTAAACAATGCCCATGCAGGCAACATTGGCAATAGCAATGGTCACCGTTTCGGCATACAACAAAATGTGGCCACATCTGGAAATGGAAATATTATCACAGTTGTCAATAATGGTGATGTTAGTGGACAAAAACATGATAATAGTGAATCCAATTCACAAAACACCCATATTCACATTAATAAAAATTCTCAAAAAGGTCAAGTTGGTGAACCCGAAAAATCAGAGCCACATAATCTCAACATAAATGGAGAATTGAAAATAAGAAAAAGAAGAGGAATAAATGCAAAAGAAAATGTATTCAGAGTTGAAGAAAGTAATGCTGATCCATTATCATTTGATTTGGGAGGAAGTCAAGCGAGTCAAGCCAGTCAATTCACTAACCCTTGGGGCAACACATTTGACTCAGATGCAGCATCTAATAATATGAACTGGGCAACAGGTCACGAAAATCCTGCCAATGGCCATGCAAAAGTGCCTGTATCATACGAAAAAAATTACGGAAGTAGTCAGAGTAAAGCTTATAAAAATCATGTGACTGAAGATAAAAATAATCAAACAGCCATCACAACCGGACACACTGAGACGGAAGTGGGTGAGCATCAATATGCCCAGGAAGTCAAGAATGAAAGCCTTAAAGCCATGGAAAAAGTCAAGTCAAAAAAGTCCCAAAAAATTGCCTCATCTCATATCGACGAGTCTGGGGTTGAGAAGGCACATGCTACCGGAAATGACACTCACTATGAAAATTCAAATATTACAGAACACGATGGCCACACAAATGAAACAAGACATCGTCTTCATGAGAAAAAACTAGAGATTAAAAATGGGACAAAACTTCATAAAGGGACAGACGGAGTCACTCGAGTAGGAAATTATGTAAAAAGAGATGGATTTGAGACCCTCAATGCATCTCACGTTGGAGATAACCGAACTGAGAAAGAGTCCATAGATCGAAAAATCAAGGGTGAAAAGATTATGATGACGGAGAGGAATGACACGGTAGAGAGACGAGTCGGGTCAGACAAAATTGTGTCAGTTGATAGCTCAGCAAAATTCAAAAATATTTCTGGTGTCGAAACCCATGAAGGAAAGTCAAAGAGTTTGACTGCAGAAGTCAAGAATAATTTTGAAGGAAATGGTAAGGACAGTAAGGCCACCATAGTCAACAATACCTATGCCACTGACACAATGTCACTCAAGAAAAAATCAGAGTATAAAGAGTTATCATTGGCTAAACAAAAAGTAAGAGGGTCAGAGGCTAAAAGTAATTTTACAAGTGTCAATGGAACGAAAAAGTCCAATGACTTTGCAACCCACATTGGCTCTGACACTGCATCCAAAATCAATAGAACAGCTGACGGTGAAACAGTTTCTTCATTACAAACTTCCATGATTGGCCATAAAGATCGACAAGGACTGGAAAAAGTGCATTCAAATGGAACGATTGAAGCCCAATTCACAAATAAAAATGATAATCAAGCCACACAAAAAGAACTTACTGTCTATCGTCTCAACAAGGACAATGGTGACCCAGACTCGGAGACTATAATTCAAAGAAATCGTACAAAGGCAGATAATGAGGATACCAAAGTCAAACAAGTTTATAATCCACTCACAAATTTGACCCAAAGTACTGAAACGGGTGGTGGTAATAGTACCAACTCAACTTTTGGATTTGTCAAGTATAATATTTTATCTAAAGATGGTAAAGTGCTAGAAGCAGCTGCTTTGGCATATCAACCACATACACCCTACGTGGAACCTTCACAACAAATGGATGATGACATTCAATCAAAAATATCAAGTGATCAGTCCGCAAAACCAGACAATAATGCCACCAATGCGAGCCCTTCAAATAACAATGCTCCCTCAACATCAACGAGTCAAGTAAACAATGCCCATGCAGGAAACATTGGGAATAGTCAAGGCAAAAATTTGGGTATACAACAGAATGTAGCCACTTCTGGAAATGGTAACATTATTGTGGTGCTTAATAATGGTGATGCTAGTGGACAGAAAAATACAAATGGTAACTCCACCGCACCTGCTACTCATATCCACATTGACGAGAATCTTCTGAAACGTGCATTGGGGCGAAATAATGCACCAGTTGACCAAAATAACGTACCAGTTGACCAAAGTAATGCACCAATTGACCAAAATAATGCACCAGTCCAACCACCTGCCATTGACGAACGTAAAAAAATTAAAAACGAACCTTCTGAGGATGACAATGGGGCGGGTGCGGCGGCTTTTGGTAATTCTTAACTTTTAGTATTATTTATGTGTTTGAGAAAATGAACACTAATTTTATGACTTGTCATTGTTATAGCCTCAGCTGGAGAGTGGAAAGCAAATGCTACTGCAAAGGCTGCTTCTCATAGTCAACATACTAACACAAAGGCTTCAGCAGGTCCACATGGTGTGTCCGCTTCCGCCGTTGTGAAACGACGAAAATCTAAGAGCACTAAGAAGAATAAAGTGTAATGGCCAGTAGATACACTGTACGTTTAATGATTCACTTTAAAAATAATTAACGTATATTTGTAATGCATACATGTTATTCGCATTTAAATATCTATTTTTGTAGGTACAAACGTCATTTGGTAATATCATACCAGATAATACAAAACCTTTTTTTTGAAGCAATGTTTTTATAAAAACTTTTTAGTTACATTTCTACAAAAATTTAAACTATTTTGGACGAAAAAGAATTATTAAATAGTCAATGATTCACATCAGTGGCGTAGGAATAGTTATGAAGCCGGGCATTCTAATAAGAAGGAAATAATTGTCACAACTTTGATCCTTCAACAGAGAAACATTTTGAACAAGTAAATATTGTTGTTTAATATCTTTCAACATTAATGTTACAACATGGATAAGAGCTATACATACATTTTATAATTGAGCTCTGAATGAGCCGTACAATCGTACAAAAATCATCATCATCAATTCGTTTACAAATATCACAATTTCAAAGCGACAAGTTAGCAATATGTATATAATTTATATATCATATATAATATATAACATGTTCATCTCTCTCCCCATTACGCAAAGCAGAAGAATGATCAGACCTTACAAAATACTGCATAGGAATATTATTACATGCATATATTTTAATTCTTCATATCGCATTTTGAGTTGCAGCTTTTGCTTTTACTATAGAATCTTACTTAATTAGTAGTACATAATATTTAATATATATATATATATAATTTATATGTAGTATTTATTATTGCAAAATAGTTTATTATGATAATAGATTTATTTTTTTGTATATATTTATTTGCTATTTCAGAATAGTGCAGTACTTCCCCATGTATGTAATATAATCATTGTCACAGTATATTAATTTTGTCATGATATACATAATATAGGTAATATCTCTATTTTCAAAATAAAAGGGGTATAAATTATCTCTTTAGTACATATAACCATGATATAACTTGACAGTTTCTTCACAGTTATATAAATATATCTATATTATATATATTTCACAAGGAACAAAATTATCAAAATTAAATCTGTGGATAAAGTATTATAAAGAAACTAATAATCCTAGGACATAGGTGTGTATATTCTATAATAATATTAGTAATCAGTGCAATTGAGCCTAAAACCAGGTAATCATGCGATAATCATAAAGTCTTCATTCTTAATTGGGCTACGCACAGAACCATGCATTGAAGAAATTGAAATTGACTATAATACTTAATTAATTTGTTTTACCTATAGCTCTTCAATAAATATATAGTACATAATGACAAGTACAAGATACTTGTGAAATAAAATATGCAAGACAAAATATTTGACTAATAATAATAAACATTCAAGTAGGATGAGGTCACAAGGAAAATAGCTCTGTTAAAGTGAACTATGGTCAGTGTTTGACTACAAAAATAAACTATGTAGTAGATTAATAATTTATATAGATATTTGATATGACTTGTATTTAATGTGTACCTGCCGACTGAACGACTGAAAGCAGGTTTTACTTTAGGACTCCCCTTCAACTGTAACTTCTTTTACGAGTAGATCCAACAAATCCACAAAGAAGAGTATAATTTCATCCTCATTATCCTTCAAACAATGTGCAAAAGTCTTTGGATCTACAATTTGATTGAAAAACCAATGCAAGGCAGCAACAAGAGACTCTTTCATTTTAACCATCGAATCACTAGTGGTATTTTCTTGTGAAGAGTTTTCTTGAGAAGGAAGTTGTTCCTTAGGGTTTTCTTCTTTGTCAGCAGGGACTGGAGATGATGACTGAGTAATTTCAGACTCGGCATTTAAGCCGTGGAATGCTTCAGTTACAAGATCAATCAAGTAGATTAAAGTTTCAAGGGATAGGAAATTATGAAGTTGAGAAGCGATGGCACTTTCAATGGGTGATTTTAAATAAGGTTTAAGTAATTGGGCCCATCCCGAAATTATGGGTTGTAACCAATACTGTCCATTCATCCAAGAGATAGCTTTAAACATGTCAAAAAAATATTACGTTTTTTTGTAATTTTTTAACTACATAAATTCAATTTATATGACGCTGTTATACTTACCAACTTCCGATGTAGATTCATAAATATCACATGGTGCTATAATAACTTGACTGACTACATCTTCTTGTAGTAAATCATCATATGATTTTGGATTAATACCGACACGGCGAGTAGGTTGTGAGGTCATTTGTTTTGACTTTTTTGAATCTTCTGGTTTCGATAAATGTGCTGGCTTTGTTGCTGATCTCAAAAATTTCTTGATGACTGCTTCAATAGAGTGTGGACGATGCTTAACGACTGTGTCTGGTTCCTCCGGTTCTCTTCCTCCTCCCATCATTGAAGTACCAAGCGGCATACCCTCAACCACTTTGGGATCTCCAATTTTCCAAATTTGAATTCCAGAATTAACACTCCCGTAAGATGATGACCGGACATGTTTACGCCTATCAAAATAATTTAAGTTATTTATTTAATTTAAATTTTAAATTATATTATACGACACTACTGTTGAGATTTTTGAAAATGAGAGTGGGCTCATTAGCAACTCAATGGACTCACCTGGAAAATGCCATTGAGTTGCTAATAAGCCCACTCTCATTTTCAAAAAATCTCAACAGTACATATGTACAAGTTTGTCATTTCCATGTGTTGTTAAAGCCATGCATACATATATATTATTATATATCATGGCTGCATTATCTGTCAAAGTTCGCGAAACGACAATACCAATTTTTTCGCGAAAAAGCCCTCTTTTTTTATTTTTTAGCTAAAAAGGGCCCGAACGAACAATTTTTTTTTATTTTTTTTAGCAAAAAAAAGGTTATCAATTTTTTTCCACGAGAACAGGCCCCGAACGGATGACGTTTTCATGTTTTTACTTATGAAAATTGGTCGTTTGGTTAAGATTTTGTCGCGAAAAATATAACCTTTTTTTTGTGAAACAAATTAAGGGAAATTCCGCGAAAACGCTAAATTTTTCTCGCTTACGCGAGAACGATTCGTTCGCCGTTCGCACAGATAATGGAGCCATGTTATATATTATAGGTAACTCTTAATTAATCATCATATTACTTTGTGCCTGGGGAATCATTTCCAGCCTCTAGAGCAAAATCCACCTGACTAATACCGAGGGATTCCATGAAGAATTTGGACCGACAAAAACCGGGTAAGTATTCCAACTGAAGAACTTTTCTACAATACACGTTTCCGTCCGGTGAGTCATCCAGCACAGCCTGTAAATATTCCAAGGCTCTGTGACCCTTAAGATACTGTATCAAACAATATAGTAGATCCCTCTCAACAAGAATTTCTTCCAATGTGGGTCTCCATCTTGAAACAATCTCGTCTGGCTGTGTCAGTAAGTCATTGGAAGGATCCAAGAAGCTATCTACGAGGAAAGGCACTTTATTTTCAATAGTAGTAGTAGATTTGGCCGGTGAATAAGAGGGAAAAGATTGATGATTCAATTGTTCAGCATTATTTTCTGTTGCTATTATACTATTTTCTGTTGTAGATTTGATTTGATTTTGACCACTTGTAGATTTCAATTCTGGTACGGAACTTACACTAAAACTTGATTGTACACCGTCGTTGTCACTACTAGAAGCACAAGCATTATTTTTTGATGGTGATTGGGACTGGGCACAATGAAGGCGATTAGTAAAATGTTTATGTAATGTCATTATATTATTCGAAGCTGTATCACAAATAAAATTAAATATATCTTTAGATGGTGGACGTGCAATATTTTGATATTTAGACCTTTCTGTGTAGGCTTCCACATAATTAAGTAATACATTAGGTAATTTATTTCGACCCTGAAACAAATACAAAATTCAACCGTATAAATTATTTGTATTTTTATAAAATAAAATTGTATAAATTTTATAAAATAGTGACTCACCAATAAAATGAGATTCCAGAGAACACCATCACTCAACACTGTGACACAAAGTTCCACCCAAAGACGACACTGTTGATCCTCTTGTGGTAAAGTGGCCTCAAGTAATTGACGACAAAGTCTTCTGGTTTTAAGATTAGCCATTTTTTCTACATTCATTTTCCACGCAGAACCACGATAAACTGTTTTTGAATTTAATTGTGAATTATTATTACTAGTCCTCAACTTTTCAATGTAGTGTATTACTAATGGAATGACTTTATTCTGACAAAATATAATGGTTTTGTCATCATCAACTAGATTTGACTGAAGTCTCTCAACAAAATTTGTTAGTAACTTTTTGAACGCAAGTTTAAGTTGCTTTCTTGTCTCGTAAGGAGCCCAGTCAGAGCTGATGTAGAAATCAAACACTGATTTACCTAGTAAGAAATAAAAATCATTTAAAAATAAGTATATATTTTTTAAAATGTAAACAACTGCAGTAAATAATAGCAGTCAAGTTTTTAGGAAGAGTGTACTTTGAATTTTATATAAGATTAACTCACAAAAATTTGCAACAGATTTGTCCAATCTTTCATCGATTAACCTCAGCTCAAGTTGGGTAGTAGGTCCCTTTGACTCATGATGTTGATGTTTTCGTTTTTGTGCAGGACTTGAAAATTTTTCATCTGATCGTGGACAATTTTCTTCATCACATACAGAACAGGTATCTTTAACTGGACTATTTGTGCCTCTGTCATTTGGACATCCAATTTTGATTTCATTTTCATGTATATTTGTATTTCCCGTTGTCATAATTGTAGAGTCAACTCCCAAAGTGGGTGAAGTATGAAGAAGAGGGTCCAACAGATACGTTTTTGATTTTGTAATGACTGATGCCTCAACATTTTGTAAATTCTTATTACCAGTAAATTTTATAATAAAATGTTGAATGTATTCATTAATGCTGTCCAATAAATAGAATCCAATTAGAAAACCTACAAAAAAAATAAATAAACAGACTCAATAAATACATCTAAAAGAAAATTATAGTGTGACATTGATTTTAACAATAGTATAGAATTAATATACTTTTGTATTTACATAGGTATGCTTGTGGTTCTTTACCTCCTAGAGAAACTCCCAAAATCCATGGATAGATTACGATTGTTATAAGAATTATAGACGTACAGCCTATAAATAATTTATGATCCACTGACGTATTCTCTGGAACAGCCATGATGTCAATTTGAATCCCTGTGAGCATTAAATAAAAATAAACTAAGTATCAATTATAATTTATTATCCATCAAAATTGAAGAATTATTTCTGTGTTTACAAAAAAAATCTTTTTTTGTAACGACTTTTTTATCTTATTTTTTGTGATATGTACACAACTACTTTTATATAAATAACTTCAAATATAACATATATCAAGTGATATCTTCAAATACTTGACAAATTACTAATAGAACACTGTAAATTTTTATGTTCATAAATACAGAAGAGAAGATAATTTAAGATTAAACTTTTAAAAACTATTAATTGACTTACTGGTCAAGAGGACCCTCGCTTCATTAAATTGGACAATGAGACCACAAAGGAACAATAAAGTAAAGGTCAAGGTACCAGAAACTGTGGGTTGAAACCCACCAAAATTATATTAATCATCCTAAAATCACACAAACTTTTTTTCTACGAAAATATTATTACAATGGTTTTTTTCCGTTTTCGTACTGAGCGCTTCAATTCTAAGGTCTAAAGGTGAAAGTGAAAGCTAAGGAACACAATTAATTGTAATTAAATGACAACTACGACACAATCAAGTCCTACAAAATTATGGAAATATTATGAAAATGTGCACTTATATTTCTTCCTTTTAATTGCAACTAGAACAAAATTTTTATCACACTATTTCAGCATACATTTGCATTAGATAGCATTATTAGTCATGCAGATGAAAAAATTTTGTTATTACATATGCTAATCAAATAAAAATATTTCACTGGTAAAAATATTTTTGGATTACTCATGCAAATAATAACTTTTTGACTTTTAATTAATTCGAATTAAAAAATAAAAAAACGACGAAAAAACCCTCTGAATTTGGGCATCATTTATGAGGAACACCAGTCATATTGATTGCCTTCTATAATGTATTTATGAAAGTAATTTAAATTGACAATTAATTCATTCAACTTTCACCGATGTCACTCATCGCCGGCTACGGCATGTTGGCATGTCTAAAAACAAATTTTGTGACATTTTGACAAAATTTTTGTTCTTCCCTCCCATGCCTTGCATTATTTTGCAACTTACAAATTGTAAGTAACAATCACAAAAATTATGATTAAATTAAATAGATAGGTACAGTGCAAATTATTTAGGTTGTCACAAAGGACTAAGAGTTAGACGATGGTCAATTTGAGATAGGACCACCGAAT
>JAQIVZ010001110.1:0-40386 GCA_034700945.1 Arrhopalites spinosus | reverse complement strand
TTTCCCTGGTTTTTTAAAAAAATTGCTCCTACAAGAGGTATGTCTCTTTAATTGTCAGCCGTCGCTTCTTAAGTTGAAGTGGCAATTTTCTTACACATGGATAGGATGGACAAGGGTCACGGTATACTGTGACAAGAGTTTCATAAATGGCCCTGGTATTATACTCTTTGTAGGGAAAAAATAGTCAATCTGAATTTCATCCAACTTTAGAAGTGGCATGAAATTCAAAACTTTCAATGAAATTTATTCCTGACCTGAGTGACCTAAAAATTTGAAACTTGGTACTTATCTAGTAGTGTTGTGCCTAGATCTACTACGCATTAAAATATTTCCATTAAAACTCCGTCTCTATCAAAAGTTATGCCCGCTGATACGAACTTATTGAACCGCCTGGTATCAAAACAGATGCACTCCTTTAACTTTTTTTTTGTTTTATGAAAGTACTTTGTAAAGCAATGTCATTCTCTTTTGAATTTTACAGAAAGGGTCCTCCGACTGTGACTTCAAAGTCTAATGCCAGCAATGCAATTTTAATATTAAAAGCTGAATCCACCTTAGCCTCAGTATTAAAAACATTAGATGGAGATTATGTAAAAAATCAGGACGCGATTCTGGGTGTTCTGTGTGACATGCTAGGAAAAAGCTTTGAACTAATTTTGACAGCTGCTGCGACAACAGGAACATTACAACAAGTCACGTCAAGATTAATCAAATTGAATCAGTGTAGTCGACAAATAAATGGAGAGGGAAGTAAAGCGTCAGCCACGAGAGCCATGATTTTTGATATTTCTTTTCTTATGCTTTGTCGGACTGTACAAACTTATGGACCTGAGGTATTAGTCTTTATTTTAAAGATTCTTTAATAATACGGTCAAGGTTTATAGTGGAGTAAATAATTGTGTTCTACTATTCTAGTCCATTGAATCTGAAGACCCAGACTGTTTTTTTGAAGAATGGTACCGTAATTGTATGGTAGAAGAAACTGCAAAGAATCCAGATTTAATTATTGCTCGCTGCGACCAAAATAAAGTTGATATGCTTCTCAATCAATATCTACAAGGTGATACGGAATTAAAAACGAGGTACTTTTTTATTTTTGACTATCGTCATAGTTTTGCCGTTATAGATCATTACTGGTAGCTATTCAATTAGAAAATTTTGGCAATGTAAATAATAAAATTTTCATTTAATGAATTTTAGTTTAGTATTCTGGCATGAAGTTTGTACGAATGCTGTGGGTGTCGTCCAAAATCTACTACTAGCCTGGGAGAATGGAGCAGTGAGCTTTACAGATGTGAAAAAGATTTTAGGTGAGAATTATTACTCAATGTGTTTCATTTTTTCTTCTCTTCTCATTTTATGTTTATATTTCATTGTGATTTCTTTTGACATTTTCGAGAGGTTTGAACAAAAACTAACAGAAAGAACATTACTTTTTAGATGTTTTTAGATCCAGAATTTGTTCATTACCTGTTTGTATAGCTGCCTGGTTGTGTGCTTATATTCAAGTAAGTGATGGACAGCTCAAATGGGAAATTAAATTCCGGCAGTCAATTTATAATTTGAACAAATCAAATTAAAACGTATTTATCACGTTACTGTAGGTGATGCCTGAAGAACAGTGTGGCAAGGCTAGGTATATTTTGGATCATTTTTTAAATCCTGTCGTAACTGAGGACAGCCAGGATCATTTTAAAGAAAGGTGTGGTATAGCTAATTCGATTGTATTCTTATATTTTATAATTTTATATTAAAAAAATCACAGTACTTTAACAGCCATTGAGGTGACATCTTAAATGATGATTATTTTTTAAATAAAAAAATTATATAGATGTGCTATGATGTCAGCTATAATAGCGAAAATGATGGATTGTGTTCAGCCGTCTACTACCTCAACCTCACAAACTGAATGGTAATTTATTCTACTGAATAATTGTTAATTTGTGTTTAGTAATAAAAAAATGTTTTCATGTTATCAAGCAAGCCATGCGTTGACCTATTGAATTTTGTTTTTTAAATAGTATTACAGAGAGTAAAACAACGGCAGAGTTACTAGAAAGCTGTTTTAAATGCATGTCTTCAAGAGGACTTCTCGACGTGGAGACAACATTAAATTTAAAAAGTCTCATGGAAATGAGCGGTCATGCAACGTTTATAAATTCATTGATACAGGTATGCACTTTTACAATTAAATAATTAGTGAACAGATGAAATTGATTAAAAATCATATTTTTTAAATGTAAACAATAACGACAAAAAATTCTTGTTCAGGAATCGTTTCAAATCCAATACTCAATGAATTTGGAACAGTGGTGCAATTTATGCTACGGGATTATGCAAATTGATTTGAAAAATTGTACAGAGGCTATGCTCCGAAATGTAGTCCCTTCATTGCTTCGTTTCACTGTCGGGTAAGTATTAAATTGTTACTAACCTTTGGGTAATTTTTTTTGTTTGTACTTACAAATAGTTAATTAAAAATTGTATAGGTCGTCACATTTTGTGGAGCCACAGTTAGTGGCAGTGGTGACTCTTGTCGTAGACTGTGTTTTGTCTTTTTATCTACAAAATAAATTGACTGTAAAATCCGAGCTGATTGAATTCAATGACGATGCTGAACCAACAACTAAAAGACGGAAGATTTCTCTTCCAAATAAGGGAGACATTTCTGAGGTATAAAGTTTAATTTTGTTTTTATTACACCTGTAATTATAATGCTATTAGTATACATACTAATTGTCAATCTAAATTTTTTTTATTTCGACAGAACATTGCATTGGAGCAACTTCTCAAAGATGTCTACATTGACTTTGAAAAATTTTTATGTAGTAAAATTGAGACAAGCCCACAAGTTGTGTTCATTTTGAGATTTTTAGAACAAAGTAAGTAATGAAACATTATTAAATTTTATTTGAAGCGTGTAACATTCAAAGATATAAGACGATTGGCACATTGGTGCAGACACAAAAATAATTCATAATATTTTTTTATCTTTTTAGTGTGTTTTAAGACACCTGATTTGTCACTCTTACATTCTGTATCAAATCGTTTGGTAAGATCTGTCGTTAATTAGTTCACTAATTATTTTCATTATGTTGTCTTGTCTGTATTTCATACATTTATTTACAATTGTGAAAAATTAAATGTTGAAATGCTTTATTTATTGTATATCATTCTCTTAATATTATTCTAATACTTTACTGCTCTTTCAATGATTGCAGGTCAAACGGCTAATGAACTTGATGCATGAGGAAATGCGCTCGAATTTATTACTCGGATTATATAATTTATCAGACAAAGTTGGAAGAAGAAATTGTGCTCAAGCAATATGTGCATTGCGTACAATGCTCGATAATTGAACGGTTTCAAAAAAAAAACATTTTATTCCAAACTCTTGTACATTTGTTACACTGTATAGTAGTTTTATTTATTGTGAAAAATGTAATGATTTTAAAATATGACATCTAATATAGTTTAAATAGAGAATTTTGAAACAAATTATTTAAAAAAAACTTTGAAGGTCAAATAAAAGCAAAAAAAATACCAGCTATGTTTTTGAAACAAAATAACTTATTTCTAACGATATGATTTGGGGTTCCATTGAGTCTCAATTTGAGATTTGCATACACTTATAAAGTTACATGTAGGGAGATCAATAACCTGCAAATATATTATATTGTATAATACGAGAACTGAAATATTTCCCAAAGACAATCATGTGTGTTTTCATGTTACATTAGCTGGACGGTTAGAAATTGGACAAAAGGTAATAAAATTAGAATACAAATATGTCCAAGTTGTATTAAGATACTCGTTAGTTGCTTGCACACAACTTTGTGGAAACTATGAAAAGAATGATGACACTACTATAGCAGACGTTGTATTTCATTAAATGAGAATACGATCGAGTAAAATACAAATACAACGAACGAATAATTTTATATGCTGGGCGTCAAATTTCTGAACTTTTCCCCTAAAAGTAGATTCTCTAAATACTAAATTACATAAGATTTGCTGGGAAAAATTCAATTATTTTTTATTCGTTCCAGTCTCTAGCATATTCATGACTCATAAGTTATGAGAGATATACAGGGTAACCAGCGAAACATGTCGTTTTTGAAAGATTTGGCATTTCTTTAATTAGCAATGCTAAATTAGCATGATAGGAAACAAAGACCGACAGATTCTAAGAGCATATTCTCTCCGGTTTTTTCCATGTATTTTTTGAAGTGGGCTATGAATGGAACCCTTGGGAACTCTAAGGTCAACCGAAAAGGTCACCAGGGGTCAGGTCACATTACAGTTTTTTAATGTTTCAATTTTTTTCCTGAAAGAGCATGAAAAAAGAGGATTTGCGTTCAAAGTGGGGTCCTTCAACTCTCAATAGTTTCCGAGATTTTGAATTTTGAAGTTGGGCAATTTTGTCATTTTGAGTCAGTTTTCTTGCTAAAAAGTGATGAAAGTGGATAAACTGTTCATTTCAAAATTCCATATCTCCGAAACGGTTGAGAGTTGGACGATCCCATTTTGAACGCAAATCCTCTTTTTCCATGCTCTTTCAGGAAAAAAATTGAAACATTAAAAAACTGTAATGCGACCTGACCCCTGGTGACCTTTTTGGTTGACCTTAGAGTTCCCAAAGGGTCCCTTCATGGTCCACTTCAAAAAATACATAGAAAAAAAACCGGAAAGATTATGCTCTTAGAATCTGTCGGTCTTTTTTTCCTATGATGCTTAATAAAAAAATGCCGAATTTATCAAAAACGATGTTTCTTTGGTCACCCTGTAAGTCTACTAAAATGTCTGCTGATTTGACACAATTGACACCCAGTACACAGTAAGTATTTATATGCATATGATTAATTGAATGCACATAATTTAATATGCTTATTAAATAGCTGTTAATAATACTTTACTTAACATTCTGTATCATTTCATTTTACACAAGATCGAAGGCTACTGTCGGACATTGGTTCTAGACTATCACATTTTGTGGTTATTAATTTATCTAAAATTTGATACAAAATCTCAACAGAATTTTTTTTGTGTCTTACTTTATTAAGTAAGTAAAGAAAACCCCGTTTGAAGTTGTTTTTTGCATCTTCAATTTTTTTCGAATATTTAATAGGCATGGGGTATTGTAATACTTTCACTGTGTGCACAATTTTAGCTGCAATTCAGGTAAATAATGTCAATAAAAAAGACTCAAAATAGATATCTCGTCAGTGAAATGATTTGATTTTACGATTGACTCACAAATCAGGAAAACCACTATAATTAAAATTCAAGTACTAATGAACATAATTCTGTAGCTTGTAGCAAGTCGTTCTGCTGTGGTTTCTAATCTTATTCAAGTGGAAGATCAGGATGGAAATTTGATTCAAGAAGAAATAGATGAACTTTTTGATGTGGCCGAGTCAGACCAAAGTAGTATTGAAAGACGTGCCAGACAAAATAATCCGGATTATTTACCAGTTCGTAAGGAAATCATTTTCACCAAATCAAAAACTTAGAAACAATAATTTAAAAACCTTTTTTTTTTGTTAATTTTGGTTTTTCTTGAATAATGAAAAGGAGCTGGTGTGGGATGTGGTTATCTCAGAATGAGGGGTGGGCAGGTGGTCACCATTCAAAGTTCAAATTTCAGGTCGGGAGAGTATTTTAACAATGAAGCTTGTGTGTGGAAATTCTTTGTAAGCTACACGTCAATTTCATTTATGATTCCCTCTAAGTACCTTTAACGTAATAGAATAATTTTAAAATGTCTGACAGAGATTATTATTATTTCACAGGGACATCATTGCGTATTGTCAGCTCAATGCCCATGTTCAGACATTCCACAAAGTTTTGGCTGTTTAGAAGACTATCTCAAAATCACAGACACATTTCTATTCAATCAAAGGTATTTACACAAATCATTTGTTTATTTGTCAAAATATTAACTGCTAATTTTTCTTCTGCATAGATTTTGCGGTGATTTAAAACCATATGGATCTTATCAGTCCGCCACAAACAATTTAAAAGTTCGATTCCGCAGTGACGCTCGAGACACGGCTGCAGGTTTCATGTGCTTTATTTCTTGTGCAACTCCTGGTACAGCTGAATTTAAAGTACCGACAAATATTACATGCCCTGTGTCCAGCTTAGTAACGACAACATGTGAGTCAATAGTATTTATAATAGCATTTATCCCATTAGAAACTCAAGAATTAAATTTCAATTTTTAAATATCATTTCTGCTTCCAAAATTATAGTAAACCCAAACATGACAACGACAGGGCCAGGGGGTTCAACTTCAAGTCCATTGACAGCGGTGCCATAAATATGGGGATATTTTTTATAAAGATGGTCGACACTTACTTTTGGTTGGGATACTTATGTGGGGTTATAACGGTTACAGTTAACATTTTACAATTAATTTCTCCTTATTTATTTACTAACTTTCACCTTAGTTAGTATACACCTTAATGAAATTATGAAAAGAATTAACAAATGAATAAATTCAACTCCTAGAGAGTATTCGTGAAATCTAAAAATTCTGACAAACTGAAAAACGGATGCATTATTTTGTCAAAAATGCCATTAATTTCACTCAAAGATGATGACTGTGTGGTGTAAATTCGAGTCATTTATTTTCCATCGATTTGAGAGTTCTGCAGAGACAGAACCTGACCTTCCAACCCTGTATAATGGCAGCAGTTGGTAAAGACGTAGGCCCGACCGACATATGTTACAAGATTATAATACAATTGCGAATTAACTTAATATTGTCGAGTAATTAAATATTATTTTGGAAGATTGAAGATTACAAATGAAAAGAATAACACATTACATTAACATTATATATAAAATAATTTCACAATATATAATCACATTCATTAAATAAATATATGTATTGAATTGGAATATATTTAAATAGAGAAAATACCGATCAATTGCATGAAACCGTTTTTAATAATAAATAAATCACAAAACGATTCCAAACACTGTAATACACAACCGTGATGTTCCTGTTTATCTTCAACGAGAGAATAAAGGAGGTTGCATTTCAAATCCCGGTGGTGGCTTGAAAGAAGGCTTTCCTGATGATGACGTTGTGACGTTAAAGCATAGCTCATACTGTTGGTCCACTCCCAAATATGAATCACACATTAAGTAAAAATTACATATCCAACGACCTAAGAGAATCAAGAGTAATTTATTGTTAGAATTCATTCAGTGTAAATCTTGTTTTCTTGCAATAATTTGGTTAGTCTCTGATTATTTATAAATTTGACAAAATTGGAATCCTTACCAATTTTACTTGGTGTTGTCAGTGAAATTTGTTGTTGACTATTGCGCTTAATCCCACCTACTCTTTTCAAAGCTAAAACTTCACGATTGTCTCCATCACCAATGACCAAAAACCATCCTTCATCCTTTGGCTATTAGAAAATATAAATAAATAACATGTCAACATCACCAATATTGACCTCAATATTTTTTTAAAATAAATTATTGATAATGATTGTGGTTAAATTTATAATCAGTCTTCGTGTTTAATTTCCTACCTTTGCAAACCTTGGAGAATGAGCTTTTAAATTTGCTGGAAAATTATTGAGTCGTTCAAAATAAATGCACAACACCATGTCCATATCTGGCGGAATGTCAACCCAGTCCTTTTTGCCTCCTTTGGAATAATTTACTGGGACAGAATTTCCATCGAATTTAGCTTGAATGTAAATTCCAACAGCAGGGATTTCATGAAGAACTTTATACACCTAAATAAAGTATGCACAAATGAAGGATATTAAATAACAAAAAACAAATCGTCAGTCTTTTTAAATTTTGTGATAACTGATGCTCGTTGTACTTACAATTGCGACTTGATCAGGTTCTAAGAAGGGCAACAAAGTCTTTTCTAATAAACTGGAGTCTTTTTTTGTTTTGCTTTGCAACTCTGTGAAAAAATTACATATTAATTACTTGCTGATGAGAATGACATCATAAATTCATGAATTATACAAGTCACTGAAAAGCCAAATTACTTGGACTTTTAAAAGTAATAATAAATTAATATTTTAATGTTACCTGGAATTGTGTCTACGTGAAATTTCTTTACAAGTGCTTGACTTTCTTCCAAATTGATGAACGGTAATGTCATGAAATCATCATCCTAAAATTTAACATGAAGCAATTTTCAGTTTATAAATTATCATCATTACAACAACAACATGTATCATACAAACTTTTTCATACCTCTAGCCAACGGCCTTGTATAACCATTTGAATAATGTTGATACAATTCAGTGTTGGTCCAAGCCACCCACACTCAGCACAAGCATCAATCAAAGCTTGTAAAATTCGGAGAGCCTGATCAAGAACAGATTTCAAATCCGTGTAATAATCAGAACAAGGTAGTTGCATTCTAGAGAAATGACATTGAAATAGCAAATGGGCTTTTGTATGAGGTGAGTTATATGATCCTGGGGCAACTTGTAAAGGACAATGTTTAGCCAATTCTTCATTCAATAAATCTTCATTATGACGAACGGGAAGTTGACTGTATTCATAAACATCCGTTACGACGGTTAAAAGTTCTTGTAATGTTGCAATTGGATTTAATCTGTCCCGAAATAGTTGTAGTGTTTGATGTGATAAATAATAATATGCTGCAATTCTACCAAAGGAAGTTGGTTCCACTGTACGTAAATCCTGCAATAAATTAAATTAAATAAAATTGAATAAAGTTGTATAAAGAATATTAGCTATATTTTTTCAGAAAATATATCAAAGAGAGAAAATGTGAGAATAATCATAGTGTAAACTTACATCTTGAATGTACAAACAGGATGCACTTTCCAGTACACCAAATGCTTTTGTTATCAAATTTGACAGAAAAGTATTGCAATCTGTAGGACTACTTGAATCGAGATGATAATAGGATGGATTTTGAAGAAGGCGACGAAAGAAATAAGTAAATGTTAAATAATCTAAGGCCTCTTGAGTAGAGCTTATAGTTCCAGCAACAACTTCTGCATTCAAATGGTCAGGTAATACTTCTAATAGTGAGCTCTCCACAGGGAAAGGTTCGTATAAAAATTTCTTGTCTGAAATTAGAGATTATTATTTGGAGAAGAACGAAAAGTGCAGTAAAATTATTTCATAATCAACAGGTCAGAATCACAAAACATTCGTTAAATTTTGAAATAAAAACATGTTAAAAAGTGATATCTTTCAAATTAGGAACTTACAAAAATTCTTCTTCTGATCATGAACTAAAACTACGGCAACACCATTGTCATCGAATTGTGGCCGTCCTGCTCGACCCATCATTTGAAGTACATCAGTGATGGGCATGTCGACGTATCGATGGGTCTTTCCATCATAAAATTCTGTACCCTTTATTACAACTAAATGAGCAGGAAAATTCACACCCCAAGCCAAGGTCGCTGTTGCTATTAATATTTGTATTTTTTGATTTACAAATAATTCTTCTACTACTCTTCTGTCATTTTCTTGAAGGCCAGCATGATGTATTCCAATACCAAATGCTAATGTTAATTTTAAGTTTGGTTCTTTTATTCTAGCAATAACGTGTTCCATTTGAATTTCTTCCATATGAAGCCATTGTTTAGGTTGTCCCTCTCCTGCCAAATATGCTATCAAGTCTAAAGCTGTTAATCTTGTTTGTCTTCGAGATGATACAAAAACTAAGACGGGCTTTGATGGTGAATGTTCTCTAATGGCCTGTAGTCGAGAAAATGAAAAATATGTACATTCATATTTGGCAAACGAATAAAAATCATAAATAATTCAGTACTTCCGACTTTGTCCCTACCTGAAACGTTGGTTTATTCATCGTAGCCATTCTTGGACAATAATGTTTCCCTGAAAATAACAAATTTATGGTCCAATTACATGTTCCATAAAGACAACGTCAAAGTATACAAAAATCAAATAAACAATAGTCAATATTGTATTAATTTATCCCATTTTTGTTATCAGTAATAACATAATATAAATAATTTTAAAATAATTAGTTACCAGGAAATCCTTGAATATGCACTTGTATGGGTACCGGTCGGACAGATGGACGGAAATTGAATAAACCAAACACTCCTTTGATTCCTAGCCAGTCTGCTAAATCTATTGTTAAAATACAGAAAAAAAAAATTAGTACATCTAATTTTTTGTAGCTCGAGTTATTTCAAGTACTAGTGTTATTACAACACAAGGAATTGCAAATTTACAAAGTAAATATATTAATATTTTTTTTAGAATAAATTTATTTAATTTAAATGTATGTGAAATTAACAGTTATACTACGAACCTCTTGCATTCGCCAAGGCAGTTGACAGTCCAATCACTCGTAAATTTCTTTGAGTATGTTGAGTGATAAAATTCGTTCGAGACACAATAACTTCTAACACTGGTCCACGATCCTCTCCGAGTAAATGAATCTCGTCAATGATTATTAAACTTACAGCCTGTGATAGTACAAAGTAGAAATGTTAAGACTAAATAAAGTTCAGATAAATAATTTAAGTAATCGTAATTTATTATTCATATAAAAAAATGGCATACTTGTACATAACTACGTGTTTGCCAACTACGGCTAATACCATCCCTGAAAAAGATTAAATGATTTATCACATGAAAATACTGTTGCTAATTTACTATATTTTCGAATTCACTTTATGAACTGCAAATTCTCGCAAGTCATGCACAATCAGTTTTTTCACCGATTCAATGGAAATTTTCATAATTTATCAGTTTGAGTTATATTTATGAGTCTTAGTCACCATTTTTCTGGCGTCGTAACAATTACATCTGCCTCTGAAATTGCCCGTACATCTGGTGTCACGTCCCCAGTTAATTCTACAATTTTCTTTCCCAGTTTGCCTTGAAGTCGATCCTTCCAATCAATCATTCTTTCACGAACCAAAGCTTTCATGGGTGCAATGTACACAACCTTGATAATCACAAAAAAGATGTAGAATCATTTTCTAACAACTTTATAATCACCATTCTCAAGAAATTTGTTTTGTTTTACAAAATAAAGATCAAGGTTGTTCTTTACCTTTGTCTTTGGATACACCTTAAAAACTCTAAACATCGCAATTTCAGCAGCACTGTAAAAAAATATTTGAGAATAAACTAGATGTAATGGTAGTGATAGTAAGAATTATAGAAATTGACTAGATCTAATCAGTTAGAAAAATGAGTTGTATACTATTGTTTACATTGTTTTTCCAGAACCAGTAGGAGCTCCAACCAAAACATTAGTATCAGAATGATACAAACAATGAAAAATCTGTGTTTGAATCGGATTAAAATAAGTAAATCTGGACGAGTAGAGTTGTTCAAATTGTTTATCTTTTAAGGCTGTTATTGGCAAAGGATCCAAATCTAGTAAATCTGTGTGTGGTGGGTATTCTTCGGGCAATATTAAATTATGAAATGATACCGGAAATACTTGTACACAACCAAGGTACTTATCAGAGCTAATTCTGACTAAATCTAGAGAAACAAAAACAAAGAAAAAAAGTTATTATAAAGCAAGGGGTAAATAGGCATTTAAGGAATTTAAATTTGTATTTTAACAGTTGTATGCCTTACATTGCGTTGGATAAGGTTCGGATATAGGAATCGTAAAAATTAAATCCTGTGCCTGTTTTTTGATCACCTGTTAATTTTTTCCAAACAAAATTGCGATGAGTGACACTTGTTTCATTTTTTAAATAATGTACATATGAAATAAGGATACTTTTTAAACTCACATGTTTTTTTGACAAGATGAAATACTCATGATGATACATATAATTCTCATTTGGATCTTCAACCCAAACCCAAAAAGTCTCACAAACACCACCATGAAATCTATCATTCCATCTGAAAAAAAATTTTACACAATAAAACCAAATAAATAAAATAAATATATATTATCTTAAATACTAAACTGTAAGAAAGGCAAAGGCTTACTTAAAGTTAGGCTGTATGACTAATTTAACTCTCAAAACAGTTCTAGTAATTGGTTGAATCTTCACTTCAGCTTCTAATAATGGAAACTCTTCTGCACATCTTTTCACAATACTACCCATTTTATGATGAGAAATCCAAGCACCAATATCTTCAGCACTGAAATTCACAAAATAAAAAATTCAAGATTACATTATTAATGATTATTAAAAATGATAAACAACATAAACTAAATATTTCCGTACGTCAACCAGTACAATTAAAATACATTGATATTATTCACATTTCACAATGCTACACTAACCTTGTATCCCTTAATCTTTCAATAGTTAGTTTCTTTTTTTCTATTTTCTCTAAAATTTCAGCACTCAAATGTTTGTGTTGTTTTAAAGGATGAGAAAAGTCCCATAATTGTTGATCCAACATTTTACTGAATTCCAAAAACCTCCCGGCTAAAATTGGATTATTTTTTCGTAGCACCACATCAAAATATCCTCTGCAAATCCGAATTGCATTCTAAACAAAAATTAAATGAGAAATAGTCACTAGAAAATATTGTAACATTAATTATCAAGTGCAGATGAAGTCTTGACTTGTCTTTTCACGCCCTATAATAAAATGGTAATCTTAAATAAAATCTTACTTGAATAACATATTGTTGATCCGACATGAGAGAAAAGGATTTAATGAAACCTCTCGAGATGTAGGTCTGAAGTAAAATATTGACTTTTCCATGAACATTTTCTGAGCCACCCCAAACTTTTAAAAAACAAAATTCTCGAGTAAGATCGTCTAATTCGTCCAGTTCTTCATCTCGTACTTTAATTTGCTCAAATTCACTGGCCTTTGAAATCATCATAAGAATTAAGTCAAAGCCCATGACTGGCACCAAAATCTCATTGAATGTTTCAATTGTATCGTATTTGATGTAAAAGTGGCTAGTTTCAGCAAATAAATCATGAATGTCGTCCCATTTGTAAGAAGCACCCGAAACATAAAAAAAAAAAAATCACATGTAAAAACGTCACAAAATTAGTACATAAGAGCGTATAGGTATGTCGATCTATTTATGTTACCAATCAAATTGTACTGGTTTAATATAATATCTAAGTAACATTATGTTTAAACTCTGATTACCTGGCTGTACGGCCCATATCTAATGAAAATAAATAAGTACAAAAATTAAATCACAAAGGGAAAAAAAATTGAGAAATATTTTTATACTTGTATGGTGAATGTAACTAACCGGTAGCATGCAGATATTCCGTCCTTTCATCAAAACGAATCATTTGAGCTTTCTCCAAATTCTTGGCACACTCAACAATCAGTTCCCGTCGACGGACATCCAACAATGGATCTTGCTGTAAATTAAATACATTAGATGATTAATTCATAAACATATCGACAGCTCGAATAGGTGACATCTTAATGGTATTATAGAGGTTTAACAAATGAACGAACGATCGTTCATTTGTTAAACATCTGTATTATGTAGTTAGCAAAAATTCATGATTCTCTCATAGCATACACTCTCCATTTTATGAGAATCAAAATGTATTTAGAACCGTACTTAGTATTTAAAATGTTATAGTGTCTTTGTTACCGCAGCCTCTTGGTATTGCATTCCGTATAGAACCGGATTTCGTCTCATTCGTATGTACAAATACGTGTACGTGAGCCACTCCATTGCTTCCGTTACATTCGCCACGGTACCTAATGAAACCTAAATAACAAATTACAATATAAATGTAACATATAATGAAATTGAAATTAAATAATGTCTAAAGATAATTTAAATTTAAATTAAATTTAAATCTAACGAATAATTCAATTGCTGTGAAAAAACTAAACGAAACGAGCTTAAAACCAAAACGCTTATACATACCTCAGCGTTAAGATTGTCAGCAAGAAATTTGATGAAATTACTCTCAATTGGATACTGATTAGTTAGTAAACCCAAATAATGTGGCATTTTCTCATGGGTTGTGATAATTGTTCCATGACCTTCCGTATCGAATTGTGGTCTTCCAGCACGACCAAAAATTTGAAGTACATCCAAAATTCCTAAGTCAACAAAGTTACCTTGCTGAGCATCGTAAATTTCTGTACCCTGCAATGACAACAAGTATGGTATTTGTTTAGTAAATGAAAGTTTGTTATCAATTGCAACAAACTCGGTAATAAAAAGGTTAGGATTTTTGTAATAAACTAACAAATAGTTAGTTAATAGTACCTTAATGACAACTGCATGAGCAGGTAAATTCACACCCCAAGCCAAAGTTGCTGTACCTATAAACAGAATGGAAAACATAAATCAGTAAATTAGAGACAGTTACATAAAGTGGGGAAAACAATTATCAGAAAAATTTCACTTACAAACTAACACACGAGCAAGGCCATCCGAAAAATATTTTTCAACTAGATTCCTGTAATAGAATAAATGTTTGTCATGTCGAAACTCTCGATATCACAACCCATCAATTGAAATTATGACATATACATGTATGGATTTTTACCGATCACTACGTAACATTCCAGCATGATGTACAAGAAATCCATACTGGAACAATTCTGCTAATTTTTTGTTCCTTGAAACACTCAGAGCTTTGATAGCTTTGCCGTACTCACTAAACGAATCCTCTCCTGACTTAACTTTAAAATTTTCTAACTGCCCTTTCATTTGTGCTGTTTCTATTAAAACTTCAGCAGTCTTTATGGTTGCATTTCGAGCGTGTACAAAGACCATAACCTAAAAAAGAAAGAGAAACAACAAGACATTAGTGACAAGTAATGTTTCATTAATAAATTTTCGTATACTAGATAGAGCAAATAATTCATAGAATAATCAGCAAAAAGCCAAAATACTTTACCTGATGGCCTCTTTGAACCATTTGAAAGACTTTTTCGTAACAAACAGAATCCATCTGTCGTTGTTGATCTTTAGTACCAATAGCTTTAACACCAATAAAAGTTTGACCCAGAGGAACAGGTCGAAATCGTGAATCAAAGTAAAAGAGTCCTTTTGGATTAACCCGTAAAAATAGAGCAACATCTTTGTAATTTGGTAATGTAGCAGAAAGACCAACTATACGAATCATTCTGTGAAAGTAAATTTTTATAGGAAAAAAGAACAAGAAAAAAAATCAATTAAAATGTCGAATAATCTAATTGACTAGTGATGAGATGTTTTGAGACATGACAAAGAAAGGTAAATACTTACCGTTGTGATGACTCGACTTGACGTAAAGTTCGGGCAACTAAGGACTCAACAACTGGTCCCCGATCACCATGAAGTAAATGAACTTCATCAATGATTAGTAGCTTGACGAGTTGTGACAGTCCAACATCCCCTGTTGATTTTCTTGTGACAACATCCCATTTTTCTGGCGTTGTGACCAACATTTGAGTCTGGCTAATTTCAGTCTTGGTCAATTGCATATCTCCTGTTAACTCTTTCACTTGTATTCCTAATGTATTGAGACGCTTTGCAAAATTGGCCGTCATTTCAGCTGCAAGAGCTTTCATTGGAGCGACATACACAATCTATAAACATCAAGAATCACAGTCATACAACTTATATGATTTAAATAATCAAACATTTCGTATGCCGTATATTATATTCTCATGGCCTCAAAAGAAGTACATACAATTCATTTCTTTTATTATTGATTTACTTTGAATTGGTCCTTGTTTATGACACCACCTTCTGTATTACTATTAAGGCATTGAAGAACAGACAACATGGCAATATTTGTTTTTCCGGCTCCGGCTGAAATATAAAATAAAAGAAACCGTATTTACAATAGGCTTCCTACTACATGGTTCCCAATTTGTCATAAATTATAAAGACAAAGTCTTACAAGCAAATTTTTAAAATCTGTAAACTTACTCGGTGCACAAATGAGTAAATTTTCATTTGTTTTGTATGCGGTATCATAAACAATGGACTGGATTCTGTTGAGAGTTGTCATTCCCTTAAATGCTCTTTGAGCGGTTTCATCCAATGAACTAATTTTAATAAGAGGCTTGCTCTCAACCTCTGGCGGAGGTTTCATTTTAACAACTGGAATAGACACTTCTTCATATTCGGAATTATGTGTCTTAACAGCATTACCCGGAATCGCCATTTTAACTCCGGAAATAAATCCAGCTGTCTTCTTGGCATTGTCGTACATGTCGTAAACGTTGGGATATGAACCACCAGTCATTTCGACGCCTATACCAGATGAACTAACGGAGTACTGAGCATTTATACTTGCTTGAATATTACTCCTCATACTCTCTGCTGCCCGTGCTTCAGCATCATTAACTTGTGCCGCTAATGCCAAATGAGTACCACCATTTTTTGCTGCTTTACGATCTTCTTTTCTATACAATTTTTCCAACATTTTCTCTTGAGCTGATTGAACTTTCACTCCAATTACAGGATGGGATTGAGTTGAATTACCAGACATTACTTGATTCCCTACAAATGAAAGACATGTATAGTAATAAAATAAATAATACGACAAGTCCCTTTTTTCTGTTCACAAATAATATAATTCATAGTTAAAGATTACATGTCACAGTTTTTGACACTTTTCTTTACTTACTTATAGCTACGGACAATGCTTCTTGTCGATTTAATTCTTTAATAATAGAGCCACGATTCTTGAGTAATCTAAAATGTAGGACAATAAGAAGTCAATATGATAGGGTTGCTAGTTGCATACATTGCTCCATATAAAGAAAAAAAATCTGTGAAAAGGGTAAAATATTTTGCAACCAAAATACTACTTACGTTGTAATTAAATCCAAACCTATTAATGAATACAATACATATATTTGATCAGTGTTAATAACTTTTTTCTACTAAATGCATGTACATTATTACATAAAATTAATTTGCCACTCACGTTCAAAACCAAGTAGATCAAATAATAATTCTTGAATTTGGTCATCACTGAAAAATACATATATACAATTCAAATGAGAAATTACAGAAACTAATCGTTCATAAACTATAAACTTTATACTCTCAAAGGAGAAATGTTTTATATCCTCTTCAAAATTATTTAATACCTTCTGTCTGAATTTATATTTCCTATGAGAGCTTCACACAAATCCTCATTTCCTACTAATTTTAATAGATGAGCACGATCCCATTTACTTCCTTCTTGTCTTGCCATGGATGATGATTCTGAGACTTTTGTTTCACCATTAGTTTTATTAGTCATGGACTCTCTTTCATAGTCATCTGCTTTCCGAAATAACTCATCCATTTTCTCATCATCCGTTTTTCCAGACTCTCCTTTTATTTGTGAAATGGTGGCAAGTTCTGGGAAAATTATGGACGGGTTCAACATCAGCGGACACATTTCTGGTATTTTTATTCGTCCTACATCAAGAGATTATTTGAAAAGGTTGTTATTTATAACTTGAATGTCTCACATAAATTTTATACCGTATGTAGTGTAGCTGAACTTACCAAAAGGAAATAATTTATCGTCAGCATTTGACTCTCTGCAAAGGTTGATTCAAAAATAAAAAATAATATGTCACATTACATTTAATTTTATTGCCATACTTGTTATGTGGTCGAGATAATCGTGATTTTCGACATTCTGGAAGATTGTTTGGCGTCCTTTCCGGTAAAGGTACAGATAAACGACGTCTTTCTGAAAGGAATGGTGCATTTCTCAAGTACTCACTAAAGCGTGGAGGAGCATAACAATCCCCGATTTCACCCGGCATAATGACAATTAAAATATGTACACTTAATTTAACTCCTGTTGACAACTACAAACCAGAAGGTAGAATCACATTAGCAATGAGTCATGACAGAATTCTTACACATGGTAGTATATAATAATTAACTTGACTTTAAAATTAAATAAAGTGTTTATATGAAAACCTCTTACCTTTTACAATTCTTATGTCCAACAGTCCAAGAAAATTAAATTGAAAAAATACTACGTTTTTTTGAAAAAAAAATTCAAATTCGCCAAGAAATTGTGTGGTGTATTTGAATCATTCAAGGAAGAGAAAGTGAGAGAAAGGTTTTTAATTTTTTTTTTACAGTTTTTATTAATTCTGCTGGCTATTTGTTCATTTTATAATGTCAGGGAAGAATTCAATAATTATATCGAGATCAGCAAACGTTGTGAGGGGACCAAGAATTCCAGGAGTTTTTCCGGGAGTTCGATTTGGAGAACAGGTCGTGTCAACCGGCATACCATCATTAGACTCTTATATCGGCGGTGGACTTCCCCTTGGATCAATCTGTCTCTTACGTATGATAATTGATAATTCCATTCAAATATTTATATTGTACTAGAAAATTTTTTCATATGGTTTTATTTTTTTAGTGGACACATTCCCGAGCCGCTATGCAGATTTAGTACTAAAATGTTTCGTAGCTGAAGGTAATTAAAGCTTTGTGGTTTCTGAATTTTTTGACCCCTCAGCCTTTCTCTTGTCCCTTCTAGGTTCCATTTACTTACTCGTTAATTATTACCCAAACTATCTTTAATAACCTGAATTTATTTCTCAGTGTCTTTTAAACTTGTCAATTTTCAGTTTGTGAAATTCACAGCACAATAACTCTTTTTTTACCATTTACAGGAGCCGTATACAATCATCATCTTTATGTTGCGTCCGACAAAGTCTCACCAAAAGAATTTGCAGAAGAATTGCCAGCTTTAAAAAATGCTACTATCCCTGTAGGTGACCAAACAAAATCAGACTCCCCCTTGGATCCTAACTTGAAAATTGCTTGGCGTTATGGAGTTGAGAATCAAAGAAATCCTGGAATTGTTAAAGGACAAAAAGAGGCGAAATTTGAGTTTAAGAAAAAGACATCAGCAGCTGAATTGGGGAGTACAAATCTCATAACTTCAAGTATATTCGAGTCCTTTCAATTAGAACCAGTCTCTTGCGATCAACTACTATTAGAAATAGCTCAAGCTGCCAGACCTTTTGAAACCTACAACTTTAATGATGAAAATAAGAGTGAGAGAAAAGCAGTTAGTAGTTTAATTCGAATTGTAATATCAAATTGTGAAGAACAAATTTTGAATCCAAAATTCATCATGGGACTACGAGCTATTGTACGGCATACAAATTCCTGTGCCATTATATCTCTATCAAATTCAAAGTTGAGTTTATCCTCAAATAATTTAAACTTAACACGTTTAGAAAGTCTGGCCGACTATGTAGTTAGATTTGAAGTTTTGTTGGATGAAAAACGAAAAACAGAATTGGGGGATGTGGATGGAATTTGTGAGGTTGTCAAAATGGTATCAACAAATTCTTTGAAACCCAATGAACCTCCTAGAGATTTGGGATTCTCTTTTAGAAATAAAAGATTGACATTTCAAGTGAGTAAAAATTCTCTACACATCATGTACTTAAATGTAAAAAAATTCTAATAATTTTTGACACATTGCATTGAAATAATATTTTGTATTTTTAAATGAAAAAAAGGAACTTCATATCCCACCTGAAGGAGAAACGACTGCTCAAAGAGAAACATCTGCCAGATCTGCTGCAATTAGTCCTAACACTTCTTGTGGAATTACTGTAAAGGGGAAATCAATTGACTTTTAGCTTCTCAATATTTTTCATTTTATTTTCAACATAAATGTTATATTCATTAATTTTCTTATAACATGTGAAAATTTATTGAGCATTTTTTACTCGTACAAAATTTTGTACAATGAATTGTATGATATACAAATCATTGGTTTGTATTGCTGTTATCATGTTCAAAATAAGAGATTAAAAAAAATATTGTATTGAATAATAATGAATAACAACAACAAACATTTCTTTATACACCACTTATGAATTATATAAATTATGAAAATTTCGATTCAGGTTTAACAATCTTTCAGTTTCAACTTTTGAAACTGACTTGTGCATATGTAATCAGTAGTTTACATAGCATCATCTCTTTAAGTTGTACTTCTTCCAAGGGATATACAATAGATATAAGAAGGCCATATACATGATATAATTTAATTTAAAAAATTCATTCATCAACAAAACATGTATAACTATTGACTAACTCGAGTAGCATTTAGCAATAATTGTACCATGTGATTCATGCGATCTCTGATCACAAGAAATCCATCTTATATATCAATAATAACGAATACTTCGGAGTAGCCTTCGACCTCGTGAACTTGCATGTTTGAGTAAGTAACTGTTGAAATTTCAAGAACAATAATTTAAAATTATTAATTTTAAACAATTTTAAGAATAATTTTATTCCCTGGAAATGATTCCAGCTCAGAAGTTTATGAGTAATGAGTGACTCATCACTGATGAATATCACTTACTTGCTTTTACTTCCGTTCCTTGAGGATGCTTATTGAGACTGAAGGCTTCTCCATAGCCGGTAGCGACAATTTTAAAGTTTTCGCGATCAAAAGAATTAATTACGACTTTCTGGAAAAAACAATATTACATAATTATTTCATTTGAAATTGACAGTGTATGAAGAAACTTTGTTCAATAAATAAATTCTAGGACGTACCCTTGCAATAAAAAAAGGATCCGCGCTGAAAATAAAAAGAAATTCGTCCAGAAATCCAAATAAAAGTGACAACATATCATGTCCTTGTGCTTGAATTTGTTCTGATGATAAATTATCCACCGTCTCTATGTCCGTCATGTATCCAAACATGGCCATGGCACATTGTTCGAAAGCCTCTTGAATATCATCTCCCCAAGCATGTAACCTAACAAAGAGTTGATAATCAAATACCCACATAATTTGTCGACGACTTAATATAATTTAAATTGATTTACTGGACATCTGCAGTATGATCTAAATCTATAAATATCACACAAAAATAATTTATTATGAGTACAAATGCCATAAATACGTCATGTCCATTCTTTGTCCTTTTTTAATCCCATTATTCTTGTCTACTCACATTCGTATTTTTTCTCCGGAAGTTCTTGAAGTTGAAACTCTCCACTCGTAGAACTAGTCGGTGTTTTAGATGAACTATCTCCTTCGTCATCTGACATGTTGCTAATATTATTTGTGATTGACACACAAGTCCAAAGTGTAAATTTAAGAAATCAAGAATCTTTGTTCTAATAATTTATTTTAATCTCACTTACTAACCAAGTACACACGGATGTCTATAGACATTAGTATATTAAACCATAATATATGTTTAACCAAAAAAATAGATATCAGTAAATATTATTATTTATGATAACTTTTCCCAAAAATAATCGAAAAATAAAAATTTTTGCAAATTTTTTTGTCCGGTTTGGTGCCTTTTACAAGGATGACAAGACAATACAGAATCTACTTAGGTAAGTAATGATTTTTGTTTTTATTGCATATAAAAATAATAAATTTTGTATGTTTATGTACATTAAATGGCATAATTATTATGAATCTCCTTCTTCATCCTCTTCCTGAATGACTCCTAGAAGACTACTCGGATTACTATACGGGGAAGTATTCACGTAAACTCGTTGACTCGACCCTGATGGACATTTTCTGCAGTGTTGTGGTAGAGACTTTGGCATACTTTCACCCCTGGACGAGGCCTTGATAGCCTTCGCTACCACTATGCAAAATATTATAAATATTATTACTACAAAAAGAGAGAAAATTTTAGAGTGATACTTGAAATAATAGTAATTTTGATTACTCAAAGTGACAGCAGTGTCTGAGGCAGAAATTCCCGCAACACCCTGTATTCTAGCCTGATTCATACGTTCTAATTCCAATGATTCCGAATCTGTTGGAGATACTAAAATGTCAAGATTTTCAATCTGTCTTAACTTGTTTTCAGTACATCGAGCATACTTTTCATCTTTTGAGGACATGATAGATTCAAACGTCAATCGACTGTCGGATGAGCAAGCCTTGTCCATTGTCGGCCTCTCCTTCTCTAAGAACAAAAGTACCATATGCGATACCTAAACAATGTATTTTAATTCTATAACCATTTTATGGTCAATGAAAGTCCTTAAATGGATAATATCATGGCAAGTAAACAAGTGGGCAGTTTTTCTCCCGCCGGAGAAAGCTGCTGGAGAAAGGCTTAGATTATGAAAGACTTTTTATAATCTAAGGAGAAAGGCAACCCAAAAAGTTTACTTGTCATGAAATTTATTTTGTCATTCTCTTTCCTTGAAAGAGAGGAGGACATTTTCCCCGAATAACAAAATTCATTCCCGAATCCAGGGTTCAAACTACTCAACTCTTTTAAATGCCATGTCAACAGTTTCACAATCTTTTTTACGGGGCTTTTTGCAGCGGAAAGGACTTTTGCATGTTATAAGTTCTCGTGAGATGTTTTTAATCCAAATTACATAAGGTACAATGTCTCAACAGGTCAATTCAGAAAAACTGTTAAGCTTTAAAAGAAACCCTTAGGACAAAGGACAGATTTTGTTTCCTCAAATTGAGGTCCTCAACATGCGAGTAAAATGCATGCCATTTTTTTCATGCCTTTGTTTGATGAGAAGTGAGTCTAAATACAGCTCTTTGGCGCGCCAAGTTCAAGTCTGTCTGAGTGCGGATGTTTTTTGTCAATTTTTTTTCAAAATTCAGAATTCAGAATTTGAACTATTTTTTAGAAAACGCTGGGATTTTGACGGTAAGATTTTAAACAGCATTAACTCTTTAGTTTAAAAATAATTTTGTAGGGATATTTCAACTCCTTGTAGTTATTGTTTTTTCTTCTCTTTTCCTGTAGCTTTCCTCCTCCTGCTAAAAAAAACACGTACTTATACATTGTTTCAAGTCTGTTAAAAAACAATTTTAATGTTTTAGATGCCACGTGGAAAAAGAAAGAAGCGATCTCCATCATCTTATGATCGATCTAGATCAAGTTCGTATAGTCATGGTCACCGGAAGCGTCGACGGCATCAAACTTCGTCAAAATCTACCACAACCACTGCCACCTCAACGTCCGCGTCAATAAGAGTACCATCAAGATCCGCATCGTCAAGCCCTCCACCCCGAACTCAACGAAGGTAAGAATAAAGTTTTAAATGGTGTATTTAAAATCAAATTAATCATTGAACAACGGCATTGGGGTTAAAGAGAAAACACAAAAAAAGACCACATACAAGCTCAACCATAGGACATTTATAAATTAGTCCCACATGGTTTCAAGCACTTTTGAAAGTTGAAATGTCTCTAATAGTTCAATAATAATTTTCTAGTCTAACATATCCTTGATAATAACATGATACAATTGTATTCAAAGTCACCATGTGGGGTCTACATCCACACCCCCGTTTTCGATACAACTACATTGCTATCAAATGTAAAATCTTTCGGGCATCAGAGTACATAGAATGTATTGAGTTTCATTTTTTACAACATTGTAAATGTTGAGCATAATAACTTTTGCCAGCGTCATTAACAAAGTAAAATTATGATTGCATTCTCAATGCCCAATTGACTGAACAGCAGCGACAAGACTAACGGAACAAGTTGGATCACTTGTACATCGTCTCATCGTGAGGAATTTAGGATCATTCAAGAATCTAGAGTATTGTGCGTAGGTGGAATGTCCAAAAAACATTGTTCATCTTGATCAGGTCGGTCGCGTCAAGCAATTGATTGATTAGTGGTTCATATATTATTATAATTTTTTTTATTATTATTGTTAATCTTTTATGATGGCCTATAGAGGTTATATGGCCTATTACCGTTGTGATTGCTTGTTGTTGTGAAAACTAATTGTAAAAAAAAATGAAATCATGGTTATGCTTTCATTTTTTGACGACTTTCTTTGACATTGCTTTGACATCAACCTGAAAACATTGAAAACTGTGCCTACCTACAGTGATATAGTCATAACATTTGTAATCAATTTCTATCTGTCATTTATATCCAACTTCCAGTTTCATTTCATTTTTATGCTTTCAAGACCCATATTATTAATTCCTCCACTGCATTGACAATGTCAACAATATAAATGTGTGGGATTGTACGACGCTTAAATGAGCTGATTCATCTAAAAATCAGTGCACTTAGTGCAAGTATTTAAAACAAATGTCAATATTTGAAAAGGAGTATGAATATGTTATTGGCATTTGATGGCTATTTGAATGATTTTTTTTATGAAAGTGCTTTTTATTAGTAGAAGCTCCGCCATTGAGACACTTTTATTATTTGAAAGTGATGTACACGCAATTTAACAAATATAATTTAATTTATTGAAGAAAGAGATCTTTACAACTATCCAAATATGACTTCAAGTAGTTTATATTTATTCAATTTGTCTCGATATATATATATATATTACAAGTTACTATGTTCATGAACATTTATGTTTATAATGAGAGCGAGAAAATTGAACTGAAGGTGTTTAAAAAAATTTAATATGTCTGGAAAGGTGTTTCAAATCTAGCTATTCAGTTATTCATTGATCAAATGTTGATATTTTTTTTTACAAATTAATGTTAATATTTTAATTTATTTTATTTCATGACATATGATACTCAAAGGAATTATGATCATAGTGATAAATATCATTTGTCATGTACAGTGGTAATGGAATTTTACTCGTCGAATTTGGAGACGTACAAATAACGCCATGTACAATTATGACTTTGTGATGATAATCGAGCTGTGTAACCATACCTAGCGTCTCTCACTTTGATTTGATAGATATAAATCTGATAAATTTAGTGGTCAATGTTAAGGGTAGGATGAACATTCATAATTTGTTGATGATATGTAACCTTCTTTCCAAAGTCTGATGTAATGATGTATCTATTTAATTGGTAATCGTCATAATAGCATACACAGGAATGATGTCGGATTAATAGTTAATATTGTAGAGAACGTCTTAAAATCATAACAACATTTAAAATGTTGTTTTTGTGAGTAGTAGTCTAAGGTACTTGTAAGTTCCCAGTAGGTACACATACACATAGTTGAAGACATGAAATGTCTGAAGATTTAGAACATTGTATAGGTTGTATAGAAATAATGTTTTAATTTAAGACATTTTTCATTTGTGTACATAGTACATGCTCTCATGTGCACTAGACTTATTAGTTGCTTAATTGATCACATTAAGATTTAATGAGTTTTTTTTCCAAAGGCACTTAATAGCAGAATAGTAGTTACTTATTTTATGCTTTTATATTTCCTATGATTATTATGGGAGTCTGAAGTGGAACATTAATATCCATATAGAGATTTAGGTAGGGTTTGGTCTATGGTCACCTCAAGTAATTGATGGCTTGACTGTTGCTATTGCGTATAATAATTACTGTTTGGTGTGTACATTTCCTGGGATTTCCCCTGTCTTGTCGACAAATTCATTTTTTTCAAAATATATAGAAAGATTTACAACAAGATTACATTTAAGTTTCAACTTGAACCAAGATTTCAAGTGCAGGTTCAAGTATAAAAGAACAACTTTTCCCCAGAATCTACTGGTTGTGATATGTGATACAATCAAAAATTATATAGCATGCATATTTGAATTGCTTATGATTTAGAAAAAATAGATTAATAGATAATCTATTAGATATATTGATTCAACTTGATTTGTTGTGATTATGAGTTCTGAGGAAGATTTTGGAAATGAAATTGTTTTTTTTCAATTAAATTATGAATTATTGAAGGGAGGTAGGAGGTAGTGTTTTAATTAGTGGTACATTATATGTACTTTAGTAAGGTGCTTTACTTACTTGTTACTAACAAGTTGTTAGTAGTACGAATAATTTTAAAGTTCATTGGTTTTCACTTTTATCTTTCTTTATGTATATTTAATAAAGCACGAGCTCAATGATAGTGAAAATTGTAGTGACTTATTATTCTCTACAAAAAAATGTTTCATAAAATGAAGTTGATGTGAAAAATGAAATTATTGTAACAGGTATTACGACGTTTGTAGCGTCGAGCTCATCGTCAAAATTATCACTTTAATACTTAGTTGTTATAACGTTAATGAACTGTGAGCAATCACACTTGTAGTGTTAATTTAAACAAGTTTGATGAAAATTTTTTAGACATCATATTAATATATATAGTACGGACGTACATGTATGAAGTAGGAAGTCGATGGAAATTTCAATCGGTTCAATTTGAGGTGTCTGATAAGAGAAATCTTTTTACTAATTGTCACGGTTCATCTTTGTGATGTTCAGAAAAGTGCACTTCTTTGTATCTACTATCTGTTGAAAATTAGGTAAATTTACTTTTTGGTGTTGGCAAGTTGTGTTCTCAGTGAGAACTCACTTCCGAGTCTAAATTTATTTTTATTGATTCAACAAATATCCTTTTTATTGGGCGTTTCAGTTTAACTTGAAGTCTTGAAGAGAGAAAAAGATACGCAAAATGAAAATCAAATTATATCAAGAATGAAAGATGGTGATTGATGAGATTAAAAGATTTTTTTAGATGCTATCAGAATATCCAAAAACAATGTTTGTTGTTTGCCTTTATTGACAATAGTAAACTACATTATAGATAGAGTATTAATTAAATAATAAATATGTGTTACACTGCACAGTGCACACACAAAACGAGATTGTTTAATATATTTCGAATATATTTTAATACGATATTATTGAGTCATACATTGTACATGTACTACCTATGTAGAGTGTCCCATTGATTTGGAGAAGATTCCAAAAAATATTTTGATAAATAATTTGTCTCATTCACGTGGAGTGATTTAAACGGCACTTCCTTGAACTTCCTTCTTTATCTATTGACGGACTTGGACATGAGTAAGACAGATTGACGCCTCTGTTGGTATAAGAAGATGAGATAAAGTGATGACCATGAGAGGATTTTTACCTGGTGTCTGATTTGATGAGATGGACATTCATTTGCATAGATTATTGGCTGTGATCTTGTGAACAGATGAAAGAAGAAGAGGAAGGTCTATTCAGTAATACTTGGTTGTATATTATGATATACTTTATTTATTATTATTATTCTTTGAATTGGCACATTTATTGTATTAAACACGTGTGGGAAACACGAACAACAGTTTTGAGATGGAGGAAATAATTGTCATCGAGGATAATATTCACCAACTTCCATAGTAACATGTCATAAAGTTATGACTCGTAAAAAACGTCATGCATGGGTATCAAACTTCAAGTACATTTGATATCATTTAAATTTTTTTAAAAGACATAATGACAAAATGACAATTGTCTCTTTTGATGAGTCTTTTGAGAGTAAGACAAACGCCAATGTTGTTTAGGAATTCGCTAAATTAATTCATGTACCTATAATGTTTAATAATGACAAAAATTAAATCAACATGATTTTTTTAAGAAATGTATATTTCGGGGAATTCTGTTTCAGTGTAGAATGTAGACTATGTAAATACTACACCTCATTGTTGTATTAAACGGCTGTCAGCCGAGAAAATCTGAACCAGTGAAATGTACTAAATGGATCAAACACTTAATGTTTATACAGGCCGACAGACTTCAAATTAATCTTTTTCCGATTTGACAAATTTCCACACACATCCAATTCTTCAAATGAAGATAATGTACAATCATACAGTAAATAAGTTTAGTTTTAGTAGGCCGTGTCATAAGTCATGACAAAGCAAATATACAACGATTGTGTTTGTTTGTATATTTTGCTTATTTTCTGGCCATGATTCCGCGTTTCCGCTTCTCTACCTCCGGTCCACATAAAGTTTGAATTGAGTGCATTTTTTCTTTTTTTTCTCTCTCTCATCTTTTTACACCCCCGCCGATTTTGTGTAAAGGGTTTAAGTTTATGAGGACTTTAATATAATTGAACCGGTGGGTAATACAACGTAATATGAACACCTACGACCAAGTCAGTTAAATGATTGCTAGGAATTTTGTTTTCTTTCTTTCTTGTTGATGCTATGATATGTTACAAAGACGATGGACTTGGACCGGTTTTTTAGTTTATTAATTAACGTAGTTTACCTCATGAATGACTCATGATGTAAGGCTCCGAGCAATTAACCACGAAAACATTTTATTTCTCGTTAAATATGTTTCCTACATATATTTGTGTACTGTGTACATATACTAAAGGTAATAAAAAAATTGTTTGATACTGTTCAATTTCTTTTTACCAAAAAATTTTCAACATTTCAAGATTTTTGTTTTTGGTTTCATTACTTTCAATTAAACAATATAAAAATAAATTTGTTTGTGTTCTGGAGGAATGAAACCACAATTGTTTTTGAATGGAATGGAGATGACTATGTTGTGGGTCAGTTTTTAATAAATAAAAGTTAAACAACTTTTTTTTTAATTATGACGCAGTGGTGGTCATCGTTGGATAAATTAAAGTTGAGAGAGGAGAGATTGTCTTTTTAGCTACATCAGCAATTTAGCAGGGAGCAAAAAGAGGGAATTGATGATTACGGTTATCGTTTATTAAACATTTGAATATTCACATGTACACATGATATGATTTTGAGTGTTTCATATTTGGGAGATGGAGTTTGTATCATACAGGATTAATGTATGATGTTGTAGTAGGCTGTAAACAAAAAAAAAAGCATCCGTTGAATGCATTTAAAGCCAACATAAGAGATGTTAGAGAAACTAAAACGTACATGAAAAAGTGCAACTTACAAAGTACAGACGACTGGCTATCAGCAGTTATGTATACTTGATGTGTAGTCAATGGGCGTGGAATACAAAGAGCGCACAGTTTTATTGCAGGGAGAGGAGAGTTCATGCTCTTATCTTATAGAGGAAAGAGCAAAGACTACTATTTGCCTTTTTTTATAATATAAGAGAATTGGAAGGATGAAATGATGGTCAGTCGTTCCGCTGAACAGGTGGAGAACAGGGGCAGAGTGTGGATTCCATTATCTCTCTAGTCCATGTGGTTGGACTGTTATTTCAAAGCTAAAAGCCAACTTTTTTCCGTTGTTTTACTGCTCAACGTCAATGTGTTGTTTTTTTGGAAAAACAAAAGTCAAATATACATAAATCTCAGTGAAGAGCCACAAGTCTTTAGCATTTAAACTCTGTAAACTTTGACTATTTTTTTTGTGTACCTTGATAATTTTTGTTAAACAGATCCTAGTTGACCAAACAGTCGAGTTACAGTCTGACTTTTTAATTGATTTCCTGCTGAACAAGATTGTATAGTTCTTTTCTTCATTGTGTTTCATTCAATTTATTGTGAAAAAAGACAATTGTGATAGTTTTGTTGCGGCTGGACCGTTGACACTGTTGACAGTACAAATGACTATTTAAATGAAATTAAAGAGTCGTTTATCGTGTCTATCACATTCATGTGAATATATAGGAGTGACATTTGAACTTTTTTTTGTGATCGGCCACATAGGCATGGATAAACTCAATTGTTGAATGAAAATGTTGGATTTTATCCCGTGATTGAATAGTTTATAGTTTAAGACATCCTCTTCTTCTCGTATGGTGCAAATTTAATTCTTTTATTATTATTATTTTCAATATTAAATGTAGTTTAAGAGATGCTTTTGCTTTTTATTCTTTTGTTAGTTTCTTAAAATCTTCTGGTCATTTATTTTTACATTTAAACGCTGAAAAATATTAACACTCTTATAAAGCCTCAATATTTTTTTTAAACGAAGGTTACCTATTCCTCTCACTAAAATTCATGTTGTTGTCATCTTGTAAGTTATGAGATGCATATGAACTTTCTGTTTTTGAATTTTTTTGTGTTTAAATTTAGAGAAAATATGAAAAATGCATAAAATATGGAGCGAAGAAGGATAGTGTAGAAAATTGTATTCATTTTTATTTATAGCTTCATATTATGACTACCTATCTAATAATTTTTCTATTTAATTTTAGTTGATTACCTTAAAGACGAAAAAGTGTGTGTGGAAGGTAGATGGTAGTGTGTTACTTTACTTTACTTTAACTCGACTGTAGTTATATTTGAGCTGCATGTATTTTTGGAAAAGAGTAAAATATGAGTTGCTCAATTTGACCTCATAAAAATGGAAAGGAAATAATAAATAACATGTATTTTGAAGCCATATATTTATTACATTTGTTTAAGAATAGTCCATAGAATTAAGTAACATGATGTAATTAAAGAGTTAAAGGTCAATGAGACAGTGGACTTAATGTTCTAACCTAATCATGTATGGAAACTATTTAAAATTAAGTACATAGGGAGTATATAGGAAGAAGAAAAAGTTATTTTAATTCATAGCGGGACTGTATCCTGTCTCTTTTTATGTACATACAATGTATTTGTATGACTTGTCACATGAATTTGATGGTTGTACATCAAAAAAGAAGAGATTCCTTCTCTCTTGATCCTGTATACACAAAAAAAACAATGTTAGTAAATTTTCATGGGTTCTCCTTTGACTTTGACTGTGACTACTTTTGGTATTTTAACCAAGTTAAGTTGTCTGGTTGTGACCATTAATAGAAAAGGAATATACCATTTCTTGTGTGTGAGACAATATTATTATTACCATTTAAAGATGTTCAATGTATTCATAAAGTTCTGGTCGTCAAGTATCATGTTTGTAATGACAGGCGTTAAGAGCTTAGTAGTATGTAGTAGTTTAAAAGAGTGAGAATCTCACCATGAGATGTTATGTGGGTATGATATGATAGTATTTAACACATGGATAGGATTTTTTTTGTCTTGGTGTTGATGGATGATAGGAATCAAGTGAAGTATTGGACGGGTCAGGGTTGTATACTACACATTTGTTTTTAATGTGTGGTTGACTATAGAGGTGGTCGTAAATTTATTTTTATTATTATTTTTTTTTATATTTGATTAACGAATGAGTGTGATCAATTACAGATCATACAATTGTATGACACATCTTGATCATTATTTTTGTGTTGCTGTCTGTCTAGGATCTAATTTTAATTTTTTTTGTAGTGTAATATAAGTTGTGGTGTGTCTTTAGAATTGAGTGTAAAAAAGATTTTAGCTTTTGACTTTTAGTAGTAGCCTGTGTACAATCATGTGGTGTTATTCTAACGGATCTTCCCAGGGTTAAACTAAAAGTGATGAAGGCGTATATTTAGGGTAGCGTCCTCAACTTGTCATTCTTTTAATATGAATTTTCACTATATACACTGCACCATTTAACACTTTCATATACATAAATTTGATGTGTGTATATATAGGTAGTATGTGTTTGTACAATTATCTTAACAAGAATGACTGCTGAAAAATTCAAGTAAATAATAATAATACAGAGCTCAAGTATATAGTTCTTCAGGCTGTCAGTGAGTGAGTGCTTAGAGTTTGGTTAAACAAAGCACGTCTGTACATTTACCTAACCTTACCTTGACACTTTCGCTAGGCATGTATATATATAGTTAGTCTGTCAATGGAGGAGAGAGAAACGACTAAAATGTATGAACTGCATCATACTGGTCTGTCGCCCATATATTTATTCACAAGTTTGGATGTTGTGGGTTGATGATTTTGATTCTTTTATATTCTTTATAAATCAAAATTATAAATTTTTTTAAGGGATTCATTTTCATTTCTAACAAGTACACATGACATTCTTCTACATTTGGTTCCTATAAACACAACAAAAAAAACATAAACTCAATGATGACTTGTCAAGAGCATTAAAAGTAGTTCATATCATGAAATTTGTAATTTTTTAAAAAATCACAAAATTGTAATGTCTCTTTCATATTGAATTTTTTTTCTTTGACTTGACTGTTAATAACGGTACAATGCGTAGTGTCAGTGTCTTAGTTTAATGAACGTAACAATAGAATTTTTTTTTGGCTCTCTCGTGATGATCTGATTGGAAAGAATTGAGAGTTTGAAGAAATGTTGACAGTTGAAAAATGTATGTTTTGAAAAGGTGGGTTGGAGACTCTAACTTGGAGTTTTTGAAATCAAATGGACAGAGATTTAAGATAAGAATCATTGATGAGGTTCTCCCTGTGCTCATATTATGATGCCCAGAAATGGTATGGGTGAAGTGTAGAAAAATGTGAGAGTTATTACTATTACATAATGGCCAAGTTGATATTGAATTCAAATACTTGGGGTTTCGGGAGGCACTGATCTTGGAATGTTTTTAATTTTTTTTTTTTGGGATGTTGTTGAATGTCTTGTAAGATTTGAGCGTTTGGTTTAGCTTAAAGGGATTGTAATGTTTGGGGACATTTTATATGTTCTGAGAGTATATTTAATATATTTATATATATTAAAATATATACCTAGTATAGTAGCAGCTGGCATACTTTTGAGAACTTTTCAATGTTATACAGTAGAGTTAGTGAGCAAAAAAAAACTCGATGATGTTGTACACATTCATGTACTACTCTCCTTTCACTTCTCCATTGGGGGTGATGAAGCGTATAAGTAAAAGTTATGTTGGGAGTATATATCAAACATATTGGAGATGAATAGGATGCAACACATTTTTTGTTTAGTTTTGCCTTGAATATGAAATAGAAATAGTAGTGTGTGTGTGTATTAAAGTCTATATTGCGAATATATACATATTATTCCTTTAGTCTTTAGTGTACATAATATTTTGTGATTTTATGGTTGAAGAAAAAGCAAATTGTTGAAACTGATATAATGTGTTCCTCATGCTGGGGACTTTTTTTGTATATATTCTACAGAATAATGTGGCTCGATTTTGTAAGAGGTATAACATTGGCATTGACACTAATAAAGTAAGCCAAGTCTGGCCAATTCAATGAAGTTGACTATAAAGGCAACTCGAATGCGCTAATGTCAAAATCTACTTGTTAGTTGGAAGTAAATTTCCATAATATTATAGTTGCTTTTAATCGCACGGTGTGTTTATTATATTATATTTTTTTTATTTATGAACTCTTATTAAATTTGTGGCTCGTGCCGTTTCTAACTACAAGTTAGCATTGTCTCATAAAAGGGACAGGTTTTGGTTTCATTACCTCTTCAATATTTCAAAGTCACTATTTTAATTTGAAGTCTCATTGGGAGTGTTAGCTATAGTGATAATAAAATTTGAAAAAAATACAAGAATATGAAGAAAAGTTATGAGAGAGTACATAGAACTTGAATATTTATTTATATCTAGTTTTTTTTGTTGCTTGTAATTTTTTAAAAGATTTACACTTACACGTATGCTTTTTAAAAAAATTTGAAGGTAAACAGATGATGATGATGCTGTATGATGAAAAAAATCTAAATGTGGATGCGACTTTTTTATTCCATTATAAAATTAAATATAGAAACAACATGTAGTCTATGCTTATTGCAAAAAAATACTTTAGATAGAAAGGAATATATTTATATTATTGGTTCATCACGCCCAATGACAATAAAAAAAATTATATTTATTTATATATATATATATAATCTGTGCTTATTATTCAAGCTAAAAGATTGGAAATGGGAAAACTGCAAACAAAATTGGACTGAAAAACTAGCGTCAACACAAAGAAAATGTAATGTATTTCGGCTATGCAAATACATTGCCCCATACTTGAGTACAGAGACTTAGTCTACTGGCATATTTCCGAAAGTCTTGTACACTGATAAATGAATATTCAGTGAAAGAGCAAGACCAATAATAATAATGATTTTTTAGTACACACATGATGTTATGGTGTGAGAAGGCACATCATTTACATTTCTATTGACAAACGGTAAATTGTTGCTGAAAATGGGCATACACAGTACTCAGTAACAGTACTCGGCTATTAATTGAAAGTAATGGTTATATGGTAGAACAACTTATTACGTTTAAGTTTATAGCGTTACTTCTTATATAAGTTTTCATTTCTGAGTAAATTAGCAGTTCACCTCAAAGAACTGTGTGTAATGTTTGTTAGACATTCTTTGATCGACTTGAAATTTGGTACAAATATTTCCTATAAAAAATTTAAGGCAGGCTCAGAATCTTGTTCAAAACAATTTTTGAGAAAAGTTATAAAGAGCTATAGAATAGGTTTCCTACTTGCATTTTCATACATATCTTACTATTGACTGTAAGCTTATTTTTATATAATGACGACAGGACATGGAAATGTAAAAAATAATAATTAAAATATTTTAGTTAGACATGGATGGAGAAAATACAGAAAGCGACAGAAGCTTATAAATAAATAATAAATATATATATGCATTTGAAATATAATATTTCATACATGTTTAAAGTCTTGGCTGTTATGGTAGGATAACGTTTTAGTAGAAAGTGGGATAGATTAGTAATTTGCTGCGTAATATGTTTGTTTTGTGATGATGAAGCATACTGACGGGGATGCTAATGTATTATGCTGAGTTCATTGAACATTTGAAATTAGACTTTGACTTTGGGGTAGGCTTTATTTCACTTGTTGTTGTCATTTTGGCAAACGTTTTATGAACCAGTAAAAATGAATAAGGTAGCGATAGATTTCTTCTTAATATGCGAAACGTCCGGTTGTCGGAAATAGTTTCCCCATCACTTTTCAATAATTTGAATGAAATGTGATCAAAAAAACGGTAATCTTTTTTGAGTATACCTCTCAAGTAGTCATTATAAAAGGTAATGGTTTGAAAAACCAATATAACACTGTCCTCTGTGAGGTGAGCATCGCCTGTGGATTCTTAGAATTAGGCGTAGATTCACATTTTGAATAAATAACAAACGGGAGAAGGGTTTTTTTTATACATTACATGTTTTACATTATATTAACCTGTGTATACTGTATTAACACGAATCGTTTGAATAAATTAATTTTGATGAACAAAATCCCACTTTATGTTGTTCACTTAAGCAACTACCCCCGCAAAAAAAGATTTTTTTTATTCCGACTCGTACTTTTGTACACTAAAGACTTTACTGCTATGAAATGTGCACGTTGTCCATAAATATTGTAGTATTTGTTGTTATGTTGTGATGTGTCTGTGATATAGTGAACAATGATTAGGGAGGATTCATGGTTAAATTTTTGAATAGCTGATGCAATTTTGTGAGTACTGACAAAGATTGACTATTTGTTTGTGTACATTGAATTGTAGAATAGATATCACAAGATGTGTTTAGAGAGAGAGGTCTCCTCCCGGGTCATCCTCATTCAAAAAATGTAGGTTGAGCAGATACAAGAATTATCATGAACATAAAGAAATTTTATAGCGTTTAAAGTGTATATATGTTTGTAGGAATGGTCATCATCATCAGTGTTTTTTTTCTATCAATGTGGCACCTTTTTTTGCCCACACTTGCCATTATTATCATTGATGGAGTTTAATGCCGTCGCTGTCATGAACATGGATTTTTTTTTCACATTAAGTATTTCACTGCCGTCGTCAGTTGATTTGCAGCAAGTCATCATAATTTCCTATTGTAATTTTCAATAGTGTAGTGAGTGGGCTTGACACGAGGTTGACAGGCTATTTCAAAGTTTTAAAAATTGCTCCGTTTGAGTTTAGTTCTTATGTATGGAGACTGTCAAGACTGTGTACGCGCGGATGTATCATACTTGTGAGTATACTTATATGTATTGTGTGTGTATGTAAATCTAGTGAAAATATTGTGTGCTTTTTTTCTCTTTCATATTTACCTATTACCCATTCTGTCGGCATTATAGTAATTTGATGTCTAACTGGAGTTTCGGCTGGTCCCCTATTTTTATTTTTGTCTGTGCCTATTCTATGATCATTTAAAGGAATTAAATAAACATTGTGGCACCGTGATGATACTTCCTCGTTTGACTCTTGATGTTGGAAAAAAATGAGGACAGTGATTAGTAATCAGTGATTACTCACTGGGGAGGGGGGTACTGTTAGTTTTAGCTCATGACGCTATTTAGTCTTGTGTGAATTAAATGTATTAGGAGTGTGAATCACATGATATGATATTTACTGTCGTCACTATCTATAAGGAAATTATGTTATATGTATATGTATTTATTTGCCTATTTGTATACATACAAAAGTGTGGATTTGAAAAGGAAATTGGGGACTCTTCTTTTTTTTTGAATAATTTTTCTTGTTTAAATTGTCTACCATGTGCTATGAGGATGATGAATTCATGTTCTCATTTTTTTATGTTTATTGTTTAGTAAACAAATGTTTACATAATCCAAGCATATTGATGAATTTTCAGTTTCAATTCTTTAGTTCACATTCTTTAAAGATTTAAAGGATTGCTATGTTTTCATGTTCACACCACGTCATTAGTCACGATGTGTATAGGTAATCATGTTTGTCTTGTCCATCTAAAGGCATGGGACGAAAGAAGAATGTTTGTGATATTTCACAGTCTGCCATGTGCCGTTTATGTTTGAAAATTTTAGGTGTAGCGCACGTGTTAAACTATAAAACTGTGAGTAAAGTATATTTGTGTAGGATTTTTTGTTAGTTGTGACTTTGTACTGGATAGTAAACTATAATTAATTTTTTTTTGCAAGTTTATGTCATTTCTGTTTTGTTCTGTAGGGGATATTGGACTTGATATGATTGTTATACCTTTCAGTATTAGTGTATGAACGTGTGAGTCATAATGATGCCAAGTATTATTTGACATTACATTAAACATGTGACTACGTGTATTTGGATTTTAGTGAAAAAGACATTTAAGGTAGAAAATAGATAGCGATACTGCCAGGGTAAAATTTTTTGCATACATTTAGGACTTTATTATTTGTCGACATGGTTGAGGATGAGTGAACTAATGATCATGGATGGTTTGAAACTCTTATCAAAATGTAAAGGTTGTATTTTGGTATTATAGATTAGCGTGACTTGTAGTTGAGTTATCGTTCAAACATCAGCCACCGAATTAAACTCTTTTTTTATTATTATTATTATGGGGTGGGGAGAGGTACATAATATGTACAGCATATGGGATAGTCAGTCAATTGACTCGTACACATTGAATGTCCATAGAAAATTTCGGGTTGAATCTTTCACAGTGATCATGAGAAAAGAAAGACATGAAGTTTTCCTTTCCTTGAAGCAATAAAGCTGACGCTGACTAACTGATGCGTCCGACCCTCATTTTATACAATAGTATTAAGCTTTGGAAGGAGGGGGGTATATAGAGGTATTAAGATTTTGATGGATTTCTGCGTGTGCTTGGTACTAGTCTCCTAGTAGTTGAGTTGTTCAGTTGATTTTCTCTTTATCTTTTCTATTATATTATATTAGAGCAGCTCTGCGTGAATAAATACATACGTTTTTTGTGTGTTGTGTGAGGGTGAGAAAGGTACATGATCGTCATGAAATTTTTCATTACTCCCTTTATCCAGACTATTTTTGTGTAGGTTTGCCTGACACAGTTGATTGAGATTATTTGATGTGAATTCAAATCTTTCTTTTTTTCAAATGTTCAGGTTTTAAAAAACATGAATATTATTATTTGTATAATGTACGTATTTATTTACTTTGAAATATTGAGTTTGTGAAGACAAGATCTGTTTTTTTGTTACAATTATGTCGATTGTCTATGGATGGATAAAAGCGTGGTAAAAGAGAAGAAAAATAATATTATAAGTAAAATTGAGTAGGTAGAACAATGAGGAAATCCATCTCTCGCTTTACTGAGATTTTTAGAGAAAATAATAATAGTGTATGAATTTATTTAATAATATACATTCAATCTCAATCCAGGAAAAGTACAAATTTATTATTCCCCCAATTCTATTTTATCTTTGTGTCAAAGGTACATGTATACACTGGTTCTGATCAATATTGCTTTGCATAGTAAAAGAGGTATGAATATAAAAGTGGAACTGTCTCATCCGTAGATTTAAAAAAGATTTTCCCCCGAGTACTGTACATACCTAGGTATCCTATGTAGATAAATTCTTCATAAAATACATGTGCATGATAAATCTGTGTACGTACCTGCACTAAATTCTTGATGCTTAATAATAAAAAGTCATAATGTTCAGGGTGACAGGCACAGTTTTTTTTCCAATGTCCTGACGTATGCTATGTATATGAAACAATAGTTCAAAAAGGAAATATTTTGTGTTCTTTGTTGTGTAAAAGAATTTTCTGTGGTAGTCGTACAATTTTTTTTTTGTCAAAAAAATCTTTTGTATGATGAAGATATTTACGCTCTGTGCGGGGACAGACAGAGGACAAGTTTATTTTTGTTGTCTTATTATTTTTGAGAGGCTTGTTTTTTTCTCACTTCTTGATCCTCGTTGAGTGGTGAATAAATGATAAATGTACAATAAAGTAACAACTTGATTGAATTTTCAATGTTACTCTCTCTCTCTGTCTTGATTTCGGCTTACTCTTGTTAGAGTTAAAGCACGCATAAGTATGGACAGGCTAGTATTTGTTTTGTTATTGTGCATTTTTTGTGTGTGTACTTGATGATTCCATGGTTCTTCAAGTCAATTGTCTATCAAGATTTTGAAGGATTGGCTTTTTCTGGTGCACCTTTTTCATTGTCCAGATTCTCTCATAATATGTCGTAGGTTCATAAAATTGAAAGGATTTGAGCAGTTGTATTTATTGTTGTGCGTAGGTTGATGATTATAGGTATACTTATAAGACGCGCAACTTGGAGTTTCCTACAGTGTCTAACACTTCCTGTTCTAATTTGCCCTGTGAGAATTAAACTCATTGACAAAGACTGTTTGTACATTTTAAAGTATGAATTAACAAACATTGTGTGTACATACTTACACATTGTTCATCATTGGTCATATGGACATAACTGATAAACAACACTGTTGTAGAGGTAAATATCTTGTAGTGATGAGTTAACAATCTTATTATGATTGTAGGGAAAAAATGATGTTGGGATTGTTAGGAAAGACAAGGTCATCGTCTGGGATTGAAGTAGGTATACCTACATATTATAATTCTGCTTATATTCTCTATTGTATTGATATTTTTATAATGTAGTTTTTTTTATAACAGTCTATACTTGTAACATGCTTTTTTTGCAACAATTTTTTCCCTCTGAACTCAGCGTCAACTGCTTATTGTATTTTTTAAAAATAATTAATGAGAATTTCAATGCAAGTCGCAATTATGCGGTGCTGGTTAACTAATATAGGTAATGATGCCTAAATATGTGCCCTTTGGATACTACAAAGTTACAAAGCATACTGCAAAGAATTGTGATGAAGACTTGTGACAACATTTCCGCTTTCCACATGAAGCTCAACGTTCATTATCCCTTTTTTTGTGAGGTGTGTAGTACGCCAAAGTTTTAATGGCTTGTTAATTCAGTGTCTATTGGATTATTAGACTGTCTCTGTATATATTAATTCATAATGGAGTGAATAACTTGTTAGCTTGAAGCTATATACTATGTACATATTATTTATAGATGCAATCGTTGATATGAGATAAGAAGAAGATGCGGTTGTCAGAATAATGTCAGATTTTGATCTTTGAATTCATTTGAATGAGGAAGTAGTGAAGTAGCATCCTTAATAGCTCACTCTTTTTTTTAAAAAATGTATTGTATACACTGTTTTACAAATTTTGAGCAAGTGCCGTCAACTCCTAGTTTATATCTAAATATTATTAGATTCAAGGACGATAGCCATTGTGTCAAAGTAGTTGTGATGATTGCATTTTTGTATGTATAAGGTTTCAATTAATCTCTTTTTTTTCTCAAGAAATAAAAGTGTATTTAAAGAGTCTCGAGGAAATTGTACTGTTGTTTATCTATTTATAGTTTCGTGTCAGGCTTTACTCGTCAGTACTTATTACTGCAAACGTTTTGTATACTTGGAATATTTTTGATGTTTTACGACGTCATGCCTTGGGATTTTTAATGGACACCTTGAATTTAGTAAACTGCATTCATTGTCCAGTTGAAGAATTGTAGAGAGGATGGCTAGGATGACTTTTTGACATTTTCCAGAGTCATACAAAAGAGAAAAGATAGACTGATGAATCGATAGACTTATTCTTCTTGTGTGCTGACGCACTTTCTCTGATTTATGTGTATCAATCAATCAATGGGTGGTGGTAGTTGAACAGACACACACAGTCGTATTGAATAGGGATGGCTCTGTTTCTTCATATTCTTTTTTTTTCCTTTCTTTTTTTTTGATTTTTTCATGGTGTGATGATAAGGATATATTGGATGAAATTGGATAAAGACAGCAAACTTTGTATTCTTAGTTTTGAAAAATGAGATCATGTCATAGACAGTTGAGGTTACATAGAATTGCATTTTTTTGCATCACCTGCGGTCCCGCCTTTCAATAATAGTTTTGTATTATTTCTATTGCTACTGTATTATTTTATATTTTTTTGCATGTTAGTTCACTCAGCTGGAATAACATTGGTCGTATCATATATTGATAGAATAAATAATGATTTAAAATTACTTTTGTTAATATTTCTTTTTTAGAAAAATCATCAATTCAGTTATCTTGTAACTTGACTTGTTTTTTCATAGGGAATGGCTCAAATCAGTTTTGTTGATTATTATGGCTCGGATTGGTTGGATTGCAGATCCTGGGACCTACATGTAGTTGGTGCTAATGTAGTTAGTGCCCATATAGTTGGTGCCCATG
>JAQIVZ010001109.1:0-40399 GCA_034700945.1 Arrhopalites spinosus | reverse complement strand
AATGTCTTGAAAACTGACACATGGCATCTCAAATAGCCATAGTACGAGTTTTCATTCTTTTGATGACCATTGGGTCATCCATACTAATGCTAGAACTACTTAAACTCAAAAATTCTCGAATTTGATCACACTTAAGACAATCGCCCTAGTCATACGAATTAATTAATTTCAGAAAGTACATACAAGTGTGTGAAGATTTGTAATCAGGTATATTTTTTTGAGGAAAAAAACAAAAAACTATTCAAAGAATAAGTACTTTCAGTGTAACATTATCTATTTTCTAACATTGATATCTGTACTTCTCCTTCACTCTCAAATCGGAAAAAATTCTGCTCAAATAGTATAACCATTTTTGACAATAGTTTTTTAAAGAGAGACAGTCAAGTTCTTTTAGTTGACGGCTACTGTTCATATTATAGTAAAGTTTGTACTAAAAAAAATATTCGGAATCTTTGCTTGAGTAGTCAACTGAAGCCGTCAAAGACTCTTATTCTATTTTTAACAAAAACAAATTTATATATACAATATATGCAAATGTTACAGCACTCATAGGATTCAAAGCACGAGCATGAGGAATTAGCTTTATTTAAAAGTTAGGCAATACGACCATGTATTGATAACCTAAATACAAATGTGTAAACTTTATAAGTTTTTTTTAATATAATTATATATTGTTTACAGTACCTGCGTACTTGTATGTATTTAATCCTAATGAATCTTTTAAAAAATAATGTATAAATAGACCATTATGCTTGTAGCTGTACAACACAAAAAATGTAACAAAAGAGTATTCATAGAAATAATATGGCGTAGCCCTCTGATTTGTCTAATTAATGCCTGACAAACTTTAGTTCCCTATTCTCCTTTTTTTTGAGGGAAAAGAACAGCAGACAGCAAATAATTGTCATGATCCTCTTACTGTAATACCTAATCCCAGCTAAAGTTGCAGTTTGTCATGATTTATGGAGATCCTTAATACTTACATCATATTTTATACACACACACACACACATGAGGTTATTGTATTCTTTTTTTACATGTCTATAAACTACACTTTTTAAGTGGATCAATTCTCTCTCTCTTGACTTTCACTTTAAGACACAAGTGCAATTAGTAATTCAGGTTTAATGCTTTGTGGTCACGATCAAAATCAGTTTGTAAATATAATTGATTCCTTTTAGGCTTCTGTTGATCTTGCTCTTTTTCTCATCTTCCTCTCACACTTCTCTTTTGTATAGAGATTCATTTTGTGGCATCATTCTCATCACCTCCTTTGTCAGTTAACCCGTAATCACATACAACGGAGACAAATGTCCCCACTACTTTTTCGCTGAATTTTTCTCTGCACAAAAAATTTCAGGAAAAAATTGGGATTTTGGGTAATCGTGCACCAACTCATGGGCAATTTAATGCAAAAAACCCTAATTTTTTTAAACAGATAGAATTTGAATTAAAAATTAAAAACCAAAACAAGTCAGATTTTTCTCCACAGAAATTCAAATTTTTTTGAATTTTGGGGCTCCGCCCCCCCCAAGGAAAAACTAGAGGGGCGCAAAAGCCATCATTTGAAAAAAAACTGACAGAAAAAAAGTGAGGCGAGTTTTGTCCTGTCATTTTAATTAAAAAATGGTCAAATTGTCATTTTTGATTCCACTCTTTCATTGTATCATGTTTATGGGGAAGTTCCAAAGTTCCACCACCGGAAGTTCACCAGTTTGTTCGGGGGGGGGGGGGTCATAGGATCACGGGCTATGACCTCAATTTGATTATTTGGCCGCATTGTAGCGACTGCTACCAATAATAATTATATTTATTTTTAAAATTTAAATAAAATTATTATTGTTGGGAAAATTTAAATGTTTTTTTTCTTTTGTCTCATACAGCCTCAATCAATTTTAATGTTGTTACACGTTTAATTTATATGTTTATAAATATAATAAGTGAGCCACTAACTTTTCTCTCTCACTCTTGATATTAAAGATACAAGTATCAAGATATAAAAGTACATTTTTAATATTTGCGTGTGTTGTCTATTTACAATTTGATTTTTCCCCTTTCGTTTGTAAGTTTTTGAAGGAGAACAAGTTGACCATTCTAAATTCGTAACTACCCTCCAAACACATTTTTATGTGATTACATGATTTTTATATAAACGATTCTCATCCTTGAGCAGGTTCTTTTTATTTAGTTCATGTTATAAAGGATAAACAAGTAACAATAGTGTTATAATGGAGGGAGGGAGACTGATGGATGGCGATGTATCATCTTTTTGTTCACAAAAATTAACCAACCTCATCATAATTATCCCTCCTCCTTCAAGTACCATCATTCTCAAATATCCGCTATTTTCAATAGAATAATAAAAGTGTTGAGAAAACAATGAGAAAATTGAAGAGAAAAAAAACCCAAAGTTTTCCTTGGTGGGAAAAAATTTGTAGTTTCTAAGATTTATTTTTCTAAGGTTGTACACCTCTAAGATTGTGGGGACATTTGTCTCCGTTGTATGAGTTTCTAAGGGTTTTTAGTTGTATGTGATTACGGGTTAAATGTGATACAAGTACAAAGTAGAGATTTAGAAGCTCCTTTTTCCTGATGCCGCATAAAAAGTTTTTTTATGCAGAGCAAGCTAAATATGATATTCATCAAATCATTGTCATATTATTATGAGTCAATATCAATATTTATGTCTATAGAACTGGTTATACAATATACCATAATGTAGGTAGACGAATTCAGTGATCAATTAAGTTTTTTGTGTGATAGCATTAGCAATATGATCTTGAACTTGGATGTACAAAGGCAATCTCTACACATTATTTTTTACACGCTTGATTTGATCTATTGTCTCATATTATTTGCTTTATATGTGTATGCATGCGTCATAAATTATAATAGGACTACATATTGAAGTATATCATAATATTGTCTTTTTTATGCTTGTCATTTTACGATTTCTACTGCAGCCAATCACTTTTACATGAAATATATATATCTGTGTATCTGTTATTTGATTGCAATTTGAAATGATTACTGTTTGGGCCACGAGTGAATGATTTGATTTTGCATTTTGCACATGTGAAACTGAAACACTACTTCAAAGGAAATAAGACACTTGAAGTGTAATATGATGGCGACGAAAATTTCAAAGAAATTTGAAAATAATTGGGCAAAAGGAAGAGGATATAAATTTTGGTTAAGAAGTATTCTCATGACTATTTTTTTTAATAAAATTCTTACTCCACCCTTATAGATTTCTCTGTGCTGCAATAATCTACTTTTTTCATGTTTGTCACCGTGTAGGCAAGAACACTTGGACAATTTTCTAGCTTGGCAGTGTACACGTTAAAGTTATGAGGAGTGATAGAATGAAAATGACCACAAAAAAAGATAGTTCCATGTGAAGAGAAAACCACAATTGATTCAAGTTTGTAGGTAAAATTAAGCATGTGTGTTAATTATATAGAAAACGGTATTTGATAACCCATCTCTCTCCATCCTTTGCAAAATAGATAAACAGTTATCATGTGCCTTTTTTTTCTTATTTATGCCCATCTGTTATGCTTCTATAATAATTTTTTTTTTTTTGAAAATAGTCCAACACGACTAAAACCAAATATTTTAAGTCTCATCGTCCTCCCTCGTACATGTACGAGTTGGAGTAGAATAAAAAAAAATAGTAATGGGATATTGAATTGAAAGCAAATGTTACTAAACTTGCAAAAAAAACTACTTGTGTTTTGTGATCACTCATGGCTTACGGTTACGCGTCGTTTTTATTTTGGAGGGCTGTGTCTTGTTACATGATACATGTACGAGTATGTATCCAACATGTTTAAAAATGTGGAGTGGAGAAGAGTATCAAAAAATTAATTACAGAGTGTTTGGAGACTTACATATGTCTACATATAATTTTATAGTAAGTAGTTTATACACATCATCATACTCTACCCTCACGTATACTCGTAAGATACACCTTCACTTTGCCTAGCCGAAAACTTTCGTTTTTCATCTCCACTGACGACGATGATGATGAACCCTGTGTAACAATAACAATGTGTACGTCTCCTCCTTCTTCTTCTTGTTGAGAGTTGAGATCATGCAATTTGTTTATTGCAGTTGCACACACACAAAACTCTCAGGAACAACCAGCAGTCATTGTACTTTGGGTTGTAAACATTGGTAACCAGTTGTAAGTACTTGTATACTTGTCTCTTCTATTGTGTTTGTATCAAAAAAAGGAGGAATCTTATTTGCCATTTATTTCTCTTCCTGTCCACGAACATGCAAAAATTATTTTAAAAACATACAATCCATCTTTAATTGTATACCGTACAGATAGTATTTGACTTTTGAATCATACAAAAGGATTGAATTTTTTTTTTGCAAAATTCATGATCTGTTGACCAGTTTAGAAAACACAAATTTTTCTTTCTTGTGCTGTCAAGCTGTATCTGTACAGACTTGAATTAATATTCATAACATTTTTTTACTACTACCGTTATAGATACTAAATATTTTGTAAAAACCGTTTATAGAGCATGATCTAGAGTTATAGACTAGACTGGGTTTTCTTTTATTTGTATTATTTCCTTTCTTATATTATGTACATTGCAGATATATCTGTTGCATCCTCATTTTTACAACTTTGTATAAAAACTAAAACTAGTTTTGGATTTATTGAGGGGAAGACAAGAAAATTTAAAACTCTTTACCTCATACCACATGTGCATGGCATTTTAATGTATGTAATGAAATGCATTTCCATCATGAAATTATAGACCAAAGATTTAACTTGAAAGAGAGAGAGAGAGGGTGAACAAACTTTTAAATCTTTTAAATCCTCTTTTTTTATTTTTTGATAAATTGTATCTTTATTTTAATGCAAAATTCTTGATAGATAATACATAATATATATATGTAAGATACAAGATACAAATAAGGTAGGAACTAGGAGTAGTTTTTTTTAAAAAAAAAAAGTTTAAATTCTCAAATAATATTTCCATTAGTTTAAGTTTAAAATCTCATTAAACCATAATTTTTAAAAGAGTGTCAAAACTTTCCAGTCCCAAATTCTCTTTCTAGTAGCATGCACAATTATATTCACTTTTACAAGTTGAAAATAGAATTGTTCTATTTTTTAGATTTTTTTTTGAGACAAAATAATGATGAGTTTGAGGATGGGCTAGAATTATACAAAACATTAGCATAAAATGTACCTTGTAGTTCTATGTTCTATATGATGATATAATTGTGCACATATAATGATTATTTTAAAATTAAGCTCAAAACGATGCACGAGAAATGATCATGCACTGAAAACTGAAAGGGATGAGAGACAGAGAGAGAGAGTTTATTTATCATAGTCTTCTCTTATAACAAAGACTGACTTTAAATAACAATACGTGCTGTCTGTCTTGTAGACAGAAAGATTATGATCCCATCATGATGATGAGCTGTCGAAAGTACTATCCACACATATAAACAACCAAACCAACAATTGGAAATTAAGAGCGTGTAAATATAAAGTTTGAAGAGGAGAGCTATGCCATGTTTTAAAAGTACATTTTGTGGATTTTATTTTGGCAAACATATAAATAATATAATGGCTCTCCCAGTTTTCACCCAGTCTTAGTGCCAAGTCGATGCGTGAGTTTATGACAGACTTTATTTTTTTTGGTTGATGAGTATTTGAGGATGCTGTTTAATATATAACGATTTCACTAAATAATTGGTTTAGCCCGTCGCTCATGTTGAGTCTCACTCTCTTGAAGAAGCTCTTTTTCTTTTATTCATTTTACAATAATACTTTTTTATGTCGTGCTTATGGGAGCTCATTTTTGGCTTCAAAAATACAACAAGCGCAAGTTGTGTAAAATAACGAGAACAAGGCAAAAAAAGGGGGATAAAAGCACCTTGTGTATGATTGCTTTGAGTGTAAAAATAAGAAGCCATTTCTATTTCTTTCCCATTGTTTCTTTCTTTGTTTGGTACAGTGCCTACATATATATTTTTTTATTATTATTATGAATTATGGTTCATACAGAATACAGATATACGTACTTATGATACATTTATTAGAGACAATAATTGTATTTAGGCTCTCACGTGGCAGGCATGACACAATTGTACGGTACGGTACATTATATTTTACTAGAGAACAGCTTAGAGTATGTACTAGACTGAAGATCGTAAAAATAGAATGCATTTCATGAAATATATATTATGACAATTAAATTAACTTTAATCTCTCTATTATTTTTTTTCTTCGTTATAATAAAAAGTATTGCATGCCATATTTCATAGGTCTATGAGTTTACAAAGATAGAACTATAGATGAGTTAATTAGTTTCACTTTTGAAGTTTTTTTTAAATGTATAGAAAAGGAGGAGGGTTTTCATATTATGAAATTTTTCATGGTAGTGTGAACACTCATTATGAATAAATTTATCTTTTTATATTATAAATTGTAGAATAAAAGGAAATATTAATAATATTCATCTCTATTAATGTATTAATCTCTCTCTCTCTCTCTCTCTCTCTCATTATTCTTCCGTTTTTTCAAAAAATATTATAAATCATATTTGAGTAAAGTGGCTTTATTTATTATCCATTGTGATCTACATTTTACACTTTTATAGTTGGTATTGTTGCACCATGGGCATAATTTTTTGTTAAACAACTAAGAGTATATTATCAAGTGAAAGAATGAGATATTCCTCCGGAAGGAGTTTTTCACAAGATTTAAGTGCATTGGATTATTATAATAAAAATTATCACCATTATTATTATTTATTATTATGAAAATATTTGTGTGTAAAAAAATAATTTTAAATCATTAATATAGCTTGTACAGTAAACTGTTAGCTTAGTGAACAAGTTAAATAATACAAATTGAAAAAATTATACATGCCGTTTAACATGGGTGAATTGGGATGTGTAGCCATTAAACGTAGTCTTAAAATTAGCCTACCGGCACTGTGAAATATGTTTTGATTAATAACATGTGGTAATTCCTGTACTCTGTCTAATACCTTAATTAATGTTTACTAAGGGAGTGAGTAATAGAGGATATTAGAGAGAAAGTATAAATGTCATGAATGGAGTTTCCTCTCATTTACTCTTTCATCTTTTATATGTAATTAACTGATGACAAATGAGAAAATAGTGATAATGCCAACAAAAAAACACATTTTTTTATAGTTAGACAAGATTCAATTAGTAATAACTTCTAATGGTATTTATTTTATTTTGTTAAATTCCAGCTTGAACAAAATCACCACTCTTGTGGATTTTCAATTTTGTCGTAATCTAACAGAGTTATACGTAAGTTTAATTTTATATGAATTTTTTTTTTAAAAATTGGATATTACATTGACTTTGTATTTTTAAAAAAATTATTTTAGGTTCGACGAAATGAAATTCGGGACCTTTGTGAGCTTTGCTACTTACAAGATTTGCCAAGGTTGAAGCGTTTATTGTTATCAGAAAATCCAGGGGTGGAAACTGCTGGTCCATTGTAAGTTTACACCTCCGCCACCAATTTTTCTGTTGATGATTCATGACTTTGTATGACGTAATATTTGCAAAGTCGATAAAAATGAATAATCTGTCCATGAATGTTTCCATCACATGACAAGTAAAATAAGGAAGATTACTCATTTGTTACCAGTCAAACTTGACAGAATCAATAAAATTAATTTTTTGCATGGCTTTTTATCCATAAATATAGAGCTTTGATTATTGAAATTACATGTAGCGTATTTTTTTATAAATTTTTATAGGTATAGAGCTACAGTACTCAGATGTCTACCAAATTTAGAAACATTAGACAATCAAGCTGTAACTCCAGAGGAAGTAGAGACAGCCGCTAGAACTGGTCTAATCTTAGAACATCCGTTACATCGAAGGGTAAATATGTCACTTTATGGGACTTACATCATGTTTTGTGAATTAAAGTGTTTATGAGGAAATTTTGTTGACATTCTGTCTCTCCATTTGACAAGGATGCATACAATATGGCGCAATATGAGAGGACAAAAACATGACTAATATTAAATTTATTGATTTTTGTAGGAACGAGGTTCATCACCAGTAGAACAACCAAATCATTATTATGAGAGAGAGAGTCCACCACCCACAAGTTTACAGGGAAGTCGTCGTAGCCTAACACAATATGATTATGAAGACGACTCACCTCCATATCGACAAAATCATGGTGGCTCAGACTATCAATACCAACAAAATGTAAGAGCCTATTACATATCCTTTTTAAAATTAATTGTAAAATTGGAACGTAGAAAAAGTTTTAAAAGTATGGCAGACGAAAGTGTTAAAAAATGATGACACATTTAATATTATCTTTGTCTTAAACCCAATTTAGTAAATTAAACTCTTTTTATTTCATGCTAGTTTTTACATGTCATTTTAATAGTCTGAGAATAAGGTCATTGAACAAGTCAAAAAACAAAAAAATGCATTTATGATGCAGCTTAAGTTGACCCAACTAAAACTGATATTTATTTATTATTTCGTCTATGACCTCTGTTTGACGTTTATAGAATTTGAACGTAGATTTTGAGAAAAAAAAGTTGTGCATTCAAGTCAATGAGTAAACTTAGGTTCCATTACAATTATGAACTACATTTTGCCATTTAATTCATAACAGTACTAGTCAGTACTAGGACAAGTTGCAACGGCAAAGAAATAGAAGATCGTAAAAAAATTATATTAATCTGAAATATTTTTTTTCTTTGACTTACTTACTCTACCATGCAATAGAGCTATAAAAGTAACGTATGAAAAATAATATAACTTTTCAAGTCTGGATCATGTTATTTCTTATTTCTTTCCTGTCTATGTAATCTAATCTCTTTTTTCTAAATGACTTGAGAAATTTACGTAAAATTTTAATGCATTTTAAACAACTTGATAGTTTATTTTACTACGAAATCGATTATGAGTTGATTCTATCTTTATGTGTATGTGGTCTATGTGGATAACATAATCTGTAAAAAATGAGGGATGCTAAAAAAATACACAATTTGGGAGCATTGGTACAATGAAAAAAAAACTAATTTCGCTTTTGATTAATACTTTACGCTATAACAAGGGCGGCGGGAATAAATCCCCGGAAGCTACAGTAACACAGGTCATGAATGGCAACGTCCAGCGTTCTCCTGTTCAGCCAACGTTTCCAACAGCGATATCAACTCCCCCAGAACATGACCAAAGATCCCAGTCACCGCCTACAACAACTAGTCCAGGATCATTGCCTGTAAGTCTAATCTGTGGTGGCTATCATAATAATAATTTTTTTGTACTACTTTGCCTTATATTAAACACAGTCGCAAAATATATTCAAGGGCAAATTAGTTTTAAGATGTGATAAATGGTTGAGGGAGAATAATAACAATAATATTTACATGTATGATTGCCCATTTTAACAATAACAACAAAAGAAACTTTAGATTTTTTTGGTTTTTTGTGCTTTCAATCCTCTATGTTTTATATTATTGCATTTTATTGTATTGATGGGTGTGTAGGTTGAAAAAAGTTGGCTCTTTCCTCAAAATAATGACTTTATTATTATACAATACAGACACAATGTTATTTTGTTACTGTCGTGCTAAATAGTCCATACTGTATTTGTGTAATGTGAAGCTCATGCAAGGAACACATTAAGTAAATTAAACCTTTTTTTTTATTTGTGGAAATGGATGAGTTGACAAAAAACGATTAGAATCGAACGGAAATGGCTGAATGGATGATGAACTTATATGTATGGTATAGGAAGGACGATTACTGTTGTTGTGTCATTTTTAATGTAATTTCATCCTAGTACTTAGAAATGGACTATTATTTTGAGAACAGTCAAAAAATTGTACACTAGTGGAAATTGTACAACTGATACATTTGAATGTAATTAATTAATTGTCTATGTGCATAATTTTAGCGACGTACCAGTGGTTCTCCAATAATTGACTGCTACCGAGATCTAAATAGCTCACGTCGTCAAAGTGTCGACTATTCTGGAGACACATTGCGTAATTATGAAAATTATTATGAGGATAATCATCGTGTAAGTTGACTTTTTTCCATTTATTTACAAAAAGTCTTTCAAAATGTGCATCAAATTTAAAATAAAATAATTAATTCATGGTATTAATTTTATTTTTTTCATTTTTTTATAGCAGCAAGTGCAAGTAATTCCAACTCAGCGTCACCCACCAATCCCATCAAATCGAACTAAGCCTAGAACAAAGGTGAGCGTAAGTCTTTCACATTAATTTTCCTCCTACGTTAAGTACAATTTTTTTTTGTTAAATATATAATCAAATCATGTGTCTACTTATTAAACTCCTATTTGGGCTTCCACTAATGTGTTTTTTTTTCTTGTTTTTTTCTTGGCCACATCAAACACCACAGACATCAAATCTTCTCTCAGCTGTACTTTGTCTATTACCAGAATTGGACTGGGGAAGCTTAGAAGTGATAGACATGGCAGTGAGAAGACGAATGGATGAAATAATAAATAATGCAAACTAAAGAGAAAAAAAAAATAATTTAAATTTTAACAAGAAATGATTTAAATATCTCACTCAATCATCGTAACAACGTAACACTTCTTAAATTGTGCTCTGGCACTTAAGAATTTTTACATATTAATGAAATTATGCTCTAAAAAAACTCAATCTCTACCCGCTATCTCACAGTACTTTACACACACTGCGTCCTGGCTCATTGTATGGGGAAAAAAAGCCAATTAAAAAAAACAAACAAACAATAAAAGTGTGCAAATGATAATAATTTTTTTTTGAATTCTTTTTATTTTCAAATGCAACAAAAGTTAACTATATAAATTACAATGCAAAGAGAAAAAAGTCACTGCTATAAATTATTATACAATGATTCAATTTTTGAAGGTACTTTTTGAAAAAAATATTAATTAATCAAAGCAATCAAATTATTATATGAAATGCAGTGGAGATTTGTGTACTGTATAAGTCTATAGGAGTGGAGACTAATTAAAATAATTATTCAATATTGTATGAGAGATAGAGTCATACTATAATGTTGACGCTAAGCACTCTATTCTGTATTTCACGTTTCATGTTTTTTTAGTGAAACAATCAATCTTAATTAAAGTATAAATTAAGCATTTCACCACAAAAATAATACTTGTACTGATAATCATAATAATGATATTTTGTTGTTATTATATAACTTATAATACAAATTGTGTAGGTGCGTATTTTAAATAATAACAGGTCACTCAATGTGGTTGTGTTTATGTTAAGAGATTCTGTGTAATAATAAATTCAATTTATTATTATTACTGGATGACTAATTTAATTACTACTAATTATGTAATACAAATATATTATATAATTTGGATACTGATAGATAAGTTTTTAGAGATTTAAATATTTAAGCAAGTCTTCTTGTTCTACGTCATTAATTAACACTTACCACTTTACCATGTGTGTACTATTCTATAAAAATATCAAGTTGAGAGAGAATTTTAGACGAGAGAATGAATCAAACTGTTAACAAAAATTAAATTAACCTGATTAATTAATTGCAACACGGCAAGTCAAGTCAATCTAAGTATGTAAACACGGTGTGCTCTGTTAATTATACTAAATACGGAACATGTAACTTAAAATGATGAAGATGGTCAAAAGTTAATGTTAGAAAAGTATTATTTGTCTGTTGTTATTATAGTCAATTGATGGTGCACAAAGTCAAAAGTTGAATTTTAAATGAAATGGAAGGAAAAAAAAATAATCAAAGTTCAGTCCAGATTATTATTTTTTGGAATGTTTTCGAATGTTAATGCTTTTTTAAACATAGGTCCAGTATAACAAAGAAACAAAGATAAAGATTTTATTTGAGAGGAATCTTATTACTGTGTGAAAGTATTTTTATTTAATCTTTTTTTTAATTAATGCTCACTTACAAGTTTTCTCAAAGGACAAAATAATGTGCATGTTTTTTTTAGTACTTTAACAGTAAAAATATAAAACACTCGCTTCTCCTTCATTGTTGTAAAATATTTTATGGTTAACGTGATCAATGTTAAAAATGTACTCTTTCGGGAAACACGTTAAATAGTGTTATAAAAAAAACTAATATTATTCATGAATGACTGAGTGAATTGTTTTAGTAGTAAATAGCCACGAATAAATGTTGTCGTGTGATGTGAATGAGCATTTAAAAAATATTCAAGTTAAAAGTTACACCAATTGTAAGACCATAATGGTCCATTAAAGTAACTGTCTAGAAAATAGCATGATTTTTTTAAAACTTTTTTTAAAGTATAAATTCTTCCTGAATGTGTTCAAAAAAAACCCGTATTAATAATTCATGGGAGTTTTAATATTTAGTTGAGTGTTGTTTCCGTTTTATTGTATTATTTGCTAATGACGATTCTTAACTGTCCCTGTATAATTTTAATGTTTTTTTTAAAAATGTAAACAATAATCCACAAATTACAACTTTTTTTTTGAATATTATGATAACATTTTTTTAAGTCGTTTCGTTTTCAAAATGTTTTATTCTTTACACACGCTTTCATTCGTTGTAAATTTGCAATTATGATAAATAAGTAAAGTAGATTTTAAAAAAAAGTGTTTTCACTATTTTACTGGTTTTAAGGGAATGAACTGATTTCTTGTAAATATAAATTAAATGTAAAATTGTAACACCAAAAAATCAAATTATTACTTTACTTATTAGAGTCGATTATTATAAAAAAAAAAGAAAACAAATAAACGCAAGTAATCCAGTATCAAATCAATAGAAAATAAATTATTCATTGTCGTTATTTTCATGGGAAATGTTGACGTTTATAAATTTAATGAATGATTTCATTACATCTTTTGTAAGGCCCTCCCATGGCAGAACACTGGGCAGACAAAGCAGAACTTGTACATTCATCTTGTGGTAGGAGACAACACATATTTAGTTTTGGAATTTGATAATAAATAAATCCATCTGCGTCCACACAAGATGCAAATTCCCCTTGTGAGATGATATTTTCAAATTCACCAACTTGACCGTCTGTCACACATTTTCTGTCTCCAGGATAATTAAGTCCCTCCATTGTGTAGTCTGATGGACTCCGAGCGCATCCTGGAAATTTATTCATGAAGTTTGAAAAATTACTGGAATTCCAGTTCTCAAGGAATAATAATTAAAGGGATACTTACTACAGTTCATTGGGTCCCTTCCACCATGTGTTCGAGCATAATTTCCAATTTGCATTCCATTTTTGTATACACAGTGGACTCTAGTTAGTGCAAATACATTAATAATTCAATTTCATATCTATTTAAATGTTAATATAAATTACGTACAAATCATTCTCTGCAATTTGGTATGCCTTGTAACTGCCATCATAGTCACATGAGATCTAAAATGGAATAATTTATTTAGTTAAATGGTAAGAAACCGATGTGCATTAAAAATGAATTTGAATGAATTTGCAGACCTCACGATAATTTCCTAATTCTAATCCATGTAGTAATGCTTCCCTTTTAATTCTTTGGGTGGCAGCCCACAAACTCTCACATTGACGTAAATATTGACTACCATGAGCTGATGCAGAATAACATGGAAGACTTTTCCAATGTTTTTCTGGCATGACAGCTCCAGTCAATTCTCCCGTCATGGGATGGACACAGTAACAAAGACCAGAGTCCGTGTCACATTGTAAAGACTCGTAACTAGACAATTTTGACTAATTTTAATTTCAATTTAATTTGATACTATTAATTTTAAAAATAATATTTATTTTTTTGCAAACCTTCCATCAAGAGTACAATGAATGGTGGATATTAATTCTTTTGTTGATTTCAACTCGTGAGCATGGACACTGCAGGCTGTAATATTGAAATTCAGATAAATTAATTAAATTTCACTCGTTAATTTCATTTAAGTAAGTTACCACAGGTCATATTTTGAAGATTTTCTTTAGTCCACATTCTCCTCCCTAAAATTCGCTCACCCTTCCGGTCCGTACAAAAGCACATGCTGTTTATGTCATTTATCTCTCCTTTACACTGTACTGGTGCATAACTTCCATCTGGATTACCTGAATTAATTAAAATAATTTTTTAATTTAATCTCATCTATTTTTTAATTGATAATTATTATTTAAAATTAATTATTACAGTTAGGAGTCCAGTGTTCCCATTTTTCAATCTTGGCAAGTATTCGTTTTTTCTCACATTCTTGATCATCTCCAAGCTCATCCATTTTGACACAGGCATTTGTCACTGGACTACAAACTAATCCTGGAGAACATTGACTAATTATTACTGGACATATTTTCTCTGGACAGTCTTCATATTGTGGTTTGACACACTCTTCATTTTCTTTTAATTCTGTAATTTAAAATATTAGCAAATATTTATTTTATTATTTTATTTTATTTTATTTAGAAAAAACTGACCAACTCGTCTCACACAGGCTGGACAACATCCACACATGACAATGTTCTCCATGAATTCAGTTCTTTTACTCAAATCCGTCTCTTTTCCACAACTCGATGCATCCAAACTTGTTTTACAGGTAACTTTATCACAAGATTTGTCATTGCCAAGTAATTTATTCAAAATAATTGGACACAATGTCCCCCTCGCCTCTGTCAAATTGGAGTCAGTTGAGAGAATGGCAAGTAAAAATAAAATAAATAAACAGAGAAAACTCGATGAACAAAGTAAAGTTCGAAACGACATTTTTCTTTTGAGGATTCTCACAAGCTTTTCACAAAAATTGATGCTTGACCTTATCGACGTCGTTTTTGTGTCTAAATTTTTTAGAAATATTAAATTAAAAATAACATTGAAAATAATTAAATCTGTTTTCAAAAACTCTCAGTAATTTTAACCTAATGACACAACGCTAAATTTTGACTCTTCAATTTTACAACTCATCTTTGTCGACTTTAAAGGTAAAAATACAACAGAAAAATCATTATCAACATTTCTGATAATAAAATATAGGGCTTATAATGGACATGACGCTCATTTGCAAAAAAAAAGTTTATCAGTTTTATCTTATCACAAATACACTAATATCTGCATGATATGTATATTACACAGGATGAGATTGCAATTTCATGCAAAAAAATAATAAAACTGTTGCAAATATTTACTCGAGGATTAAATCCTTGATGAAAAACTTTTAACATTTTTTGTAGTCACTACATTGCACCAATGCAGAAAATAAATTTTATTCATTTTTTTCAAAAATCAATGCTCTCACACTGTAAACTTCAATAACAAATACACAACTGAAAACAATTTGAAAGAAAACGTACCTATACAACATAAGAGTTTTTTCAACTTCTGGTTACAATACAATACACCTGTAATTAGTAATTACACACACACATGTAAGAAATAGGAAGTTTCCATCTAAGCTTTTCTGCCTATGATTAGACACTCAAGCCTATGATTACTGAATTCTGACTGAAATTTTGTGAGGGGGAAGAAAAGTAAGAGAGTCGAGTGATGTGTAGAATTTAATTAAGACAAAAGTTTTAAAAGTCAAAGCCTTCTAGAAGATGATGATGATGCTCCACACGTTTTTGCCAAAAAACAAAAACTTACAAAGACTCCCCTCCTTTATGCGAATAATGTAAAAAGGTAAAATAAATAAAGGAAAAAAACGCACATGTTCATGGTTCTGTGAGCATAATGCGTGTATTAATGTAATTTTTGTTGAGTTTGAACTCTAAATTCTATCCTACATGTGTTTGAAACAAGATTATGTTTCATGAGAAGAAAATGAGGGAGGGTGTACACGTACATATATTCATTATTCTCAGTTTTGACTATTTTCTTGGTTCACGAGTCAAAATTTATGTCACTCCATCCTCCATGAAAAAAGTCATTCTGACTATCTTGACAACTCCTTAGTGACAGAACAAAAAAAAAGTTTATTTTGACTTCTCAACTCAATATACGTATAAGCCTAGACAAGAACAAATGTCCAGAATTATGGACTGTGACAGGAAAGGACTTTGGGAAAATGACGTCGGAACAGAGGAGAATAATGATAATTGATTTCTCAAGCTACCAAAAACAAGTCTCAACATTGACCATGACAAAGTACAACTAACCGTCTGTACACTTATAACAAAGGTAAATTTTAAATAATTCACGACTCAAAAGTAAATTTAATTGTACTTACATCCAAGTACACAATAAAAGGGTATATTTAGTAAAGTAATAATTATAGACCTTTTTGACCTAATTATACGAGTAGCTACAGCGAGACAATATTTTTAATGGAAATCAATTCCATTTTATTGTACTATATGTATATTACTATTATCTAAATTATGTTACATGATAGACTCACATTAAATAGAATAAAAGAACAAGTTGATGCCTTTTTGTGTCAAACGTACACTTGCTAAATTATTTTTGACTTTGGGAAAGAGACAGAATAAATTTCAGTATAAATGTCGTTGTTGAGAGACTCTTAGACAAACATGAAAATTGAGACAACAAATGGAGCACAAAATTTGTTTCTTCATTTCAGATTTTCATGGTCAACAAAAATTGTTTACTCGTTTGATTCTGGAATTTCTTCTCCATTAAATGTTAACGAATAAATTATGGGCTGTTTCCGCACTCCAGTGGTCAGGGCATGAAGAGTTGCTGGACTATTATTTGCTTCACAATAAAAAACCAAACATGAAAACAATGCATGTTCAGAGTACAATTATTCTTGTCATTTATTTAAATACCTTGAAAATGAGTCTTGGTCCCACCGTCCACAAATTCACTCTGAAAATTGATACACAATTTTTGTACATTGTAGACAGGTTTTTTTTGCATGATAGAAGCATGTTTTTATTTTAATTTTGGGAAAAAGATACTTTTGAGTTTTTGAGTACTTACCGTCACGTCGGGACGTTGGCCATTGACCCAAATGTCCAAACTGTCTTTCTCTAAAGATGATTAAATTATTATTTAGTTTTTCTGTATAAATAATATAAAACTTTCAGTGGCGGACAGGAAGGATTATAAATTAAAATGCTACTTGTAACCGCATTATATTTTAAGAACATTAAAATTATATTGGGGAGCATTAAAATGACACTTTCAGACACTGTCAAAATCTTTCAATGTCACCCTTAAAATGTTTCAACAAAATTTCTGGTTAAGATAAGATCAAGAGAATGGACGTTGACATATTGAATCATTTTCAGTATTTTTGGGGCATTGGAAAAAATTGGAGGAGCGGGCACTATCTGTAGGGAGAGAATGACTGACAATCAATTATTTTTTTTTCATGGGGCAACTTCACAGACTCCAGTTTTTTTTGAGTTACGTTGCGGCTTGTCCTGCTTTTCCAGTACCGACTAAAATTCTGCGAAAAAAACTGGACAGTGTCAAATTGCCCCATGCAGAAAAAAAAGAAACGTGATTGTGGTTGTGCTTCTCTACTTATCTAATGGCCTCCGCTCCAATTTTTTCTAGTGCCTCCAAAAATACTGAAAATGATTGAAGAATCCTAACGTTCATTGTCTTGGCCTTGAAACATTTTAAGGGTCACATAGAAAGATTTTGACAGTATCTGAAAGTGTCATTTTCATGCTTTTTGTGTCATTTTAGTTGTTAATTTGTATGATTGTAAGGTTGCATGTATCATGAAAATGAAAATGCTCCTTGCCCCCCCCCCTAACTTTATAAAAATTAGTTACCCAAAACAATTCGAAGGTCAGTGCCATCAACAGCTTTAACTGTCCATGTTTTTAATATTTTTGATTGTTTCTCCATGAATTTCTTGAATGGTCGTCCATCTATTTCGAGGGAGTAGCGATAAGCAAACATCCCTAATTTTAAATAATTAAAAAAGCAATTAAAAAGAAGCCCCATTAACTTGTACATTTGATGAGGAATATTTCAAAATAAATTATTACCGAAAGGATCAACTCTTATTTTAGCCAGTGAGTCACCTTATTGAAATAAATGAAAAGATAATTAAGATTCTTTAAATTATGTTTCTTATATGAATTGTTTTTGAGACCCTCCTCACCAATTGTAAATTCTTCACTTCCGACAAGTTTAAACATCCAGTCTTTTCGCAAAACTTCCTACATTTAAACAAATTTATTTTATTTGCAAATGGGAAAGCAAAAAAGATGTAAATTAATCAGTCAAAGGATAAATGTCTAAACTCAATTAATAAAGGCGTAAACTTGTTTTGTTTCATGCAAAACAATAATTAAATAATTACTAATTAATTGCAACACTACATATTTGATACCAAGTACAAATAATGTTTTGTGTGTACTCTCGGTTTGAGTGACTTTTTTTTAATTATAATTACGTGACAAAGTTTATTAAAATCATAAAAAATTATTTATGAGACACAACTAATGTACAACTGAATAAAAAGTGCAGTCAACTAATATATGTGGTGTTAAAATTAATTAATTGTTACAACAATTTACGAAATACCTTGCCATTGACAGTAATTCGTCTTTTTCCAGTGGTCGTCCCATGTTCAAACTCGATACAGTAGAGTCCCTAAAATAAAATTCATTTAATATTTAATTATTAAAAATAAACAATATTAAACTACAAGTTTGATTTTTAAAAATGTATAAAATAATTTACAGAATTAAGTGGAACTTCCCACAAAGCCACACGGTCACTATTTACAACTGTATAATTTTCTTCACCCATTTTGCTCAATTTTATTTGAGGTGAAAGAGAAGCCTACATTGATAATAAATCAGATTTGACTGAGATTTAAAAACGAATATTTAGTGATTTTAATGGCCCTCGTCAAAGTCTCAACGATTTGTTTGATTGTTAACTTGTTGTTGATTTAATCATTATTGATCTGTGAAATGAGCTGCCACTCACAAATAAAAATGGTGCACTCCACTCGTGGGGTCAGTAAATGTGAGGGAATTAATTGACTGTAAATAAATAAATAGTATATTTAATTATTTGTCTCTGATGTTCCCTCCTTGTTTCATCAAGATTTGTATTAATGGACTGTGACGTAATTGGAGGGAGAATGATGGAGAAACCAATGAAAAAGATTGAATGAATATTTTGTACACTCCAAATTATCCCTCAGTTGTCTTTGACAGCTTCAATGTTTGACTGACCGAGTAACCATGAGACGGTTCTCAATTGGGCCAAAACAAACTCCCGAGACGGGCTATTTCGTTGATTCGTGGTAATGGGAACCATTTGTAGTATGTATGCCTTCTATTATGACTCCAGTTATTGATTTACTTTCTCTTTACACAATTTATAGTCCCGTATAAATTGTACAACATGAGGAATTCAACATTTAACTCTTTGTTATTCTTACGAGCTCTAAAATTTTTTTATGTAGTACATTTTATAGGGATTTCTTTTTAAGTTAGTTGAAATTAGGTACACAATTTTAATTAAATTAAAGACTCTTCTTCATTTCTCCAATCACATTGAGTAATTTTTATATTGATTCAAGCATAAAGTCTCACAAATGAGTATGACAATTGCCATTTATGAGTCATTTATATTCTAAATAATTTTTGGCAATTTAATTTTTGATTTTTGCGACATTTCAAAAATTTAGACTAAAAAAGTACTACTATTTTAAACGTCCTGGAATAAATTGTATATGAATAAATTCAATATTTGATTTGAATATTTTATTTTTGCCTAATCATGAAGAATTTTGTAAATAAATTATTATGATGATGTAGAGAAACTAATTTAAATAGAATGAAAATAATACAATGATTGATTTAATATTCAATTAGAAAATTGATATGATTGACTATAACTATCAAACTATTCGGACGGATACATGCATATTATATATTTATATTTTTGGACAAACATTGATAAAGGCAGGATTCTTGATATTGTTTTTAATTCAGTCTTTTTGTAAAGTTAAACTCTGTGGCAGTGAGTGAAGGCTTATTACTTTTGACTAGATGATTGTTTTTAGAACTTTTTGATTCCTGCTGTTTTTGAGCATCATATCTACAAATGTCAAAATACAGTGTGTCAATTAACAATACAAGACAAAGAATATAGGAGACTATGTTATGTAATAAAGTAAGGTTCATTTTCTTGAAAAATAAACTTACTTGGTCTGTAATCTCTAAACGTTCTGTCGGTACATATCTCAAAGATTTGTACGAGTGTTGACGAATTGAACCTTTAAAATAACAAAGAAATTTGTAAATGTAATTCAAAGAGTATACTGATAAATGCCTATATATTTTATGAGTATTTTATTTAATAAAACATCAAATTGAGTCACTTTTCGTACCAATCCCGATGCCATAGTTCGTATACGAACACCCATACCCGGTTTTTTCTTGTCACTCTCAGTCTTGTTATTTCCAAGTCCCAATACTTTACAAAAAAAATTGAAATAATTAAAAAATTGAATTTAGAATAAGTATGTACAGTAGTAAATTTTCAAGATATGAATCTAAAACCTGCTGATCGATGATCATCATCATTTAAAGATTCTTTTGAACTGGATATAGAATAAAATGTGTCTTTTTCAATATTTTTTCCATCAAGTACATCTTCATCATCGTCATCATCAGCAATATTCAAGGGAACTTTGAGCCTCTTCAAAGTTCCATTAGTACTTTTACTTTCTACAAATAAGCCTTCAATTATTCGACAGTTATCTCTTTTATTAAATTTTCCAGAGTGTGTAGAGAATATTTGTGGTGTGGAAAAAACTTCATTTTCTGAATCATTAGGGCTCTTGACATTCGTTACATTTAATGAAGTTTTGTTTCTTCCTTGCTCCTTTTCTTCTTCACTTTCATATTTATCTTTCACGGGAACAATTTTCCTGTTCAATTTCTGTTCATCTTGAGATTCATTCTTATCAGACAAAGCGGATTGCTCAGAATTGTAACAATTAGATATGCAAATATTTGAACTGTCCAGCTCCAGTGTATTTTGAATATCTGAAATTTTAGATTTCTCATCATGATGATCATCATTATTTGACACATTAGTTTGATTGTCATCTAGACTAGTTTTCTCTGTCGCTTCATCACAAGCTTGACTAGTTTGAAAATATGGTGAAGAGTTTAATTGACAATCTTCTGGATAATCATCATCAAAATCCAAGACACGAGCAACTCTATTCCATCTTTTCCTTTCTTTGATGACCTCTTTCCCTCTTGCATAACTAACTCCTATTTCCCGATCCAAAGAATTTTCTATCAACGAAACTTCAGCATCGTACAATCTTCTTGAAGGACTAATTTGGAGACTAGTAGTATCACAATTATACTCTAAAATTTCAAAACTAGAGTCACCAATATTAATATTATCTTGACGCAAAAATTCGGCATCACAACAACTATCAATATTTGTACGACTCAACAATTTCGTATGACATTCAAAGCACAGTGGAGTGGAGCCGTGACAATTTTGACAGGCAGGAGTAAGTTGAACTTTTCCCTCTTCAATGCCATGGTCAATTAATATTGATTCTGTATCTTCTTGGTCGTAGGCTGACAACATACTTTCTAAATTGTTGATGACTTGGACGGATTTTTCAATTGCAGCCTCTTCTGATTGCTTTTGTTTATTATAATTAAGGGACAACATGTTGTTTAAATTGAGAGTATCCCAAACTCCAAAATCCACTTGGAATAGTAGGCTTACCAAGGTCACCGGAATGATGAATGAAGCTAAATGAAACCACATTGATGACCTCGGTCAAACTTGTATTCAATAAAAAATCATCCGGCTTTTTGCTTCGTGCCAGATTTTTAAAACTGGCTAAGGTCCTTTGTACTGGAGAAGGATGGCGTGCCAGTCCAAACTGGACAAAAATTTTCTTTGTTTCTTTGTCCAGTAAAAAACGATTTTCTCAAAACAGAATTATCTTTTATTATCTACATTTAATTAGTTTTCAATATGACAATGAATCCTGAAAATTGTCCATTCATTTCTAATTAAAACCTTAATAAACAAAACTTTAAAAATGAGACGACAGTCTTATTTTTCTTCATAACAAAACACAAAAGCATGAAAAATTGTCAGAATATATTTAACTACCAAACAGGTTAAGTTTATGTTCATAATTGTTGTTGAGTACAGAAAAACATTAATCCCCCCCCCCTCCCTTGTACTCTAGGTTAGTAAGTAAAGATTATACTGAAACGTTGTGTCTGATTAATCCTTGTACCTAATTATGGACAAGACGAATAAAACTCACAAAAGGCTTACCGTTTTGAAAAAACCAAATAATGGCCAGTCTCTTGTAATACAAACCTAACGTAAACGTGGTTTGTTGACTAGCTTCTCTCTCCTTTAATAACAAGAAAGGCTAAATTGATCATAAATTATGGGATGACCTGCCCTACAAATACAAATAAGGTGATTCTCTCAATAGTATTACATGGAAGGGAGGGCCAGGCTGGGCTGAATAAATATTGTTGATGTTAAACATGTTAACGGCTCAATTAACTGTCATTCAATTTCCTAAGAAAAAAGAAAGACACCCAGAAAAACCATGGACACTCCCCAATATAAAATTCACCATGGTCCATGGACCACGGCAAAAGTCCAATGAACAAGAGGACTCAATAGGAATATACCGATACGATGCAGCAATAAAAATTGGGCTGGAATATTTTTTTTTCTTCAATAGAATTCTAATAGTAAACTTGAACATTGATCCAATAATTCTTGCACTTCCTCAACCAATAACTTCATGACCTCGAAACCAAAACTGACCAGCTATAATAATAATATAAAAGAGAGAGAGAGAGGGAGAGCAAGGAGGCCACCATCCGAATAAACCCGTTTCCTATACCAAAATTCTTATACCTAATCTTGTCAAGATTGAGATGCTCCTTTATTGAGTAAAAGCTAATAATAAAAATCCCTACACAATAATAAACACAAAAAGACACCCATGTAGGGTCCCCTCAAACACTTGATGGGGTCCTCATCTTTCAACTGAATAGAGAGAGAGAGACAAGTCATATTGTATTTCCTTTGAAAAGATTCAAAAAGTCTAGTTGTACGCCCATTATTACATTGCTCAATATTTATTGCTCTTTCCTATACAGCAAAACGTGATGGTGGTGTACTCCAAGACTTTATCAGAGATTAAAAGAGATGTTTTAAACTATAACTATATCCACTGAATACAGTTGTTGTTGTCTTTACAGAGAGAGAGAGAGAGATAAAAGAAGAAGTTTAAGTGGACAAAGTTGTTGATACGCGTCTGGGCACTCTTAGTGTGTCATATTATTGGGGTTTACACTATCGCGTGGCTTGTCAAGGGTGCCATCGTCTGGTTTGTCTATACCCACCGATCATTTTTCTAGCGACTTGTGGTGGGTCAAGAAAATATACCCCCCTCCTGCAAGTCTCTCAATTACGCACTGGCCTACGCACACAGCCAGAGACCTCACCCAAGGGTACCACCAACAGGACTGATGACGGCCTACAGTCGGCAGGACTCGACAACAACAACCTTTTCCTATAAATTCTTCCCCATTTCCTACTTTCTTGACCACCTCTGTGATGTCAAATTTTCCTCTTCTTTCTATGAGTCAACAGCAATTTGATCATCAATGAGCTACAATTATTATTAGTCTTGGCTTAAACCAAGTGGAACAAGTTTTCTGAATTGATGAAACTGTTCAGGATATTATTATAGGCTTGATTTCCCAATTAAAATGAGAAAAATTCCACTAAACTTGTTTTTATATGCTAATCACATATTAAGAGTCTCACCCCAGAAAATTTTTGCTTTATTTACAGGTAAGAAAAAAATTTATACCTGTCAACAAATTCACTACCGCGTGTCAAAAAAGTTGGAGGGTTTGTATTTCGAAAACAGTTAAATATTATGAGGCTTATTTTTGGTCATACGAGACTCATAAATCTTAAAATAAAAACGTTGATTCAAATTGTTATTAAATAAACTCACTCTTTTCGTCTTTGTCAAATAATTGTGATGAGTAAAAAAAAATAGAATTTTTGCAAGTCAGAATGATTTGATTATTTTCATTGGCAAGGTCATTTCTAAGCTAAGATGGAAACCTTACCTCTATAAATGTATGCTAATGCTAATTTTGATTAAACTATCGATGCAAAAAATAGTACAAGAGACTCGTATGCTCGTACAAAATTATACGCAATAATTCCAATCACGTCTCAAAACTAGAGCAACTCTTACCTTTTAGTACAGTTAAAAAAAGTTATATTTTGACAATTACAATTCTTGTTTGTACACATACAAGATAAACAAGAAGGCTGGACGTTTACCAAAAGAATTAAATTATAAATGATTGCTCTGTTACAATGTAATTACGAGCCAAATGTGTTTTTTTCAACACTATTAAAATTAATTTACCTAATGAATAAACTATTTTAAATATTTTTTAATTTACTTGGCTTCTATTCATTCAAATTCAAACACAAAAAAAATTGAAACAATTGCAACTTGATGTAATCAAGTGATTAGTGAATGTAAACAAAAGAAATTATAAATAAATGATTCATTCTTCGTCTTTCTACTTTGAATGAATTTAATTCAATGAGACATGATCAAGTAGAACAAATAGAAATTGGCTGGATTGGATCTCCCCTTTTTCAGTGGCTCACCTTGAATAATTAATCTGGAGGATTACATTCACTCATTGATGAGGTATGAGGGATTGAGGGAAGCATAGGAATGAAAAAACTGAGAAAAATGAAAAAATTTAGGAAGTATTCTAAAGAGTTTCATTTAAATTATAGTTAATTTTAAAAAAATATTAAATAATAATTGACTTGTAAAGATGCTGGTTTCTAGTCTCATATAAATACTTCATTTTGTAGCTCAGGGGTCTCATTACAATCTCACAACTGATTCTTCAATCATCCACCATTTTCATCACTACAAAAACATTTTCAACATGTCCAAGACACTTTTAGTCATTTTGGTAAGTTTTGTTTTATTTTTAAATTTAAATTTATAAAAATGGCATCATCAAATTAATTATTAAATTATTTTTAGATTTTGGCCACTGTTGCCACTATTTGCTTCGCCCAAGCAAGGTAATAATTGAATTATTTTTGTTTTAAAAAGATAATCTTTTAAATTAATTTAATTTAATATTTTAGATATCCAGCTGGAGTCCATCCTTCAACATGCCCAAATTACCCTTTCTGTAACACTGCTGGAATTGGAGCCCCTCTTGGATACCGATTTGACAATATTAACCACCAATATCCACCTGGAGTGATTAATTTTTTCATTTTACAAAGTCTTAGTTTTAATTCACAATTTAATGTTTTAATTAATTTTTTCCAGGTTCATCCAGCCGCTTGTCCCCACTACCCATACTGCTAAATACTCTTGACCTCATCCAATCTTCAGCTTTTACATCGCTGAAATTGACATGCATCTTGTCAACATATCCGAAATTTTATAACAATGAGTATTCATTCAAGACATCAAAAATTGAATAAAGCAAATAATTAAAATAAATCCCATATTTAAAAATAATTGAGCTCAAATTTCAATCATTTTCATACTCACAAAACTTTGAATCTAAATAATTTGTCACGAACTTCACAACCCCCAAAAAACGATGCCAGCTGAGAAAAATTCAGAAAAAGGGGGAAGTGAATAAAAAAACAGTTGGCAGTCGAAGGGGAGGTCAACTCTATAAAACGATCAAAAAAAATAATCTGAGTAGATCCCAAATAGAAAGACAAGAGTAGAGTATAAAAAAAGGGACAATAAAAATCCATGGAGAATATAAGAGTGTTAATTGAATCTTAATTGAAAATGATGATTGATTGAAATAAAACGTTTTCAAAACTCATTTTTTTAAAGCGCCTCCTCATTATTTTATCATAAGAGAGATTCAAGTCCAGTGGGGGAATAAGACAAGAGAACTGGGAAGGTAGGGTTGAGCCAGAGTGGGGATGGATCAACTCTTTTTTAATTTTACCCAAAGGATTTTATGACTCTTTCTCTCTCTCTCTGGATAACCAACTTTTCCTTTTCGCTCTTCATCCTTCCTCTCGTTACATCACACCCCCAGCCAAGATACAAACATGATAACACCAACTAAAATGAACTTTTCTCTCTCTCTCTCTCTCCACTCTCCCTCCTCATACATAGAAAAATAGACCAAAAAACTTGCATATAAACAACGAACATAAGAGATCCCCTCTTCCTCTCTGGCATATAAAAATACGAACATCTTTCCAAGTCTTTTCTCATTCCCTCGCTTTGTTTTATTTTTATTTACAACTCTACTGAGGAGTTGTATCTGTACAGATTCATGGACCAAGAAAAAAAACGAGAGAGAGAGAAATGAGTACCTTTGTCTTGTTTTTTTACAGTTTAATACAAAACACATATGATCAATATCAAATGGATTTCATATAGCAATTTTAAACAGCATTGAGGACACGATATTGTATTTTTAGCACAAACTTCATACAATTATCAATCTATCCTGAAAATTTTAAGTTCATAAGTATCATAGTTTTCAAGAAATTAATTTTTGAAAATGTCAGTTTCTTCAACTTTTTTCTTGTCCTTGCTACTCTCTCGTTGCCCCAACGGAGAAAAAAAAATCTCCTTGGCGGCTGCAGGAGAATTCAAATCCCTATTTGAATTAAATACAAATTAAAATTCAATTAAGTGAGCAATTAGCAAAGTGTTAGTAAAAGTGTTTTAGTTCTCGGTGTTCCTTGAAAAATCTAGTGTGATATGTATAAGTCAGTTATTGAAAATAGTATCATCATACAACTTTTTGTCAAATTTTTGTTCTCCCATTTGCTCTGATGTATGTACATATGCAGTGCCGCCACGATTTGAATTTCTCGTTTTTTGTCAATAAAATTTCGAAAACAATTCATATCGTAGGCCACCGCACTTTACCAAAGTCCATACTTATAGTGTGTGTTTGTTTTGATTTTAGTGAGCTTTGGTGAAAATCTTGACTTTGGTAAAGTGCGGTGGAAAATTTTGAAAATTGCACTGAAATTTCCAAAATTTTTCAAAAATATTTTTTTTGACCTTGTAAACTTCTTTTTAAGTATTTATAATAATTTTTTGAATTGGCAGATTATTTTTAAAATGTCACGTTTGTACGTACACTAATTTTACAATCAACATTTTGAAGTTTTCAAAAATTAATTGTGAGTGCCTCAGATTTTTCAAAAAAATTATTTTTGACACAAAATGTAGCTAATTTTATGAGGTTTCACGTAAATTAATTTTGTGTCATTTTAAAGCCGTAGTTTAATTGCTGTATTGCATCCAAATGAGATCCGTCATATACCCCCCTCCCCCTCCCCTCCCTGAATATCATCTCCCCCATATCCATATAAATGCAGCAAAATATTTTATGCTTACAATGCAAAATAATCCCAAATTCTTTTTTTTCTCGTTCTTTCTCTTGTCAAAAAGCGAGAGAACGGAGGAGGGGGAGGGTGAAAAGGGGGCGGGTTAAAAAACTCGGCAATTCCATTCATTATTTTGACTACACCTGCAGCCCTCTCAAAATTTCAAGTAAAATTATGATGTTGGAGTTGGAGTACTACGGAAGGAAATGATAGCGAAGGATTTTTATTCTTTTAGTCTTTCCCTTCCCAAATAATATTTTATACAGATACGTACACGTAAGACGTATCTGTACAATAGAATAGAATAGACGTACATGAAAATTGTATCAAACAATTTTGTTGTTGTTGGCACTTAAAATATTTTTATATTGTAAGAAAGAGAGAGCTAAAAATAAAAACTATTTTTTTGGGCTCTTGATCCTTTCAAACTTATTAAAGTGGCTATTGATTAAAATTGAATTTTAATAGGCAGTTGTAAAATCATAATTGAGAGCTTATTTGATAGAGAGAAGAATTTTTGGGAGGGATGGTGGATATAATGTACAATAATTGATTCTCTCATTTGATTTTCAAGACTCTCTCTCTCTCCCCTTGCTCGTCCACAGGAGAGAGAGGCGAAGAAAACAAGGGGCAATAAAGTTATCATGGGTAGAAAGAAGTGATCCTCCTAAACGGATTTTATTTTTCTTGAGCTATAAACTTTATGACATGACTCTCATTCTACTATACGAGTATATGGACCATGGAAGAAGTAAACTCGAAGAAAATGTTCAAGAAAAAGACGAGGCAGGCGTTGTCTCAATTGTATGACACCACTTCCATCATCCCCCTCCTTTTTTGCGGTCTATCACAACACACTCAACTTACTACAATTCTGTACTATCTGTACAACTTAACTTTGTGTCGAGTCTCTTGTCTCTTTAGGAAATGAGTCAAGAGAAAAAAAATTTTAACTATTGGTTGTTATATACCTCTCATAATATTATTTTGACTGTCAACCTTACCTATAATCCTCATAATGTCCATTGTACGAGTAGTCGTACAACGTGTCATTTTTCAAAATTTAGTTTGATTGTCGGAATAACAAACCAAACGATTCTTTTTTATTGTTCAATTTGAATACTCAACTACAGATACAGATATCTGTAGAAATATGCCCGTTATTTTCAACTCTTTTTTTATTTTCAAATTAATTCGTTAGGTACAGATATCAGATATAGCTAAATTTTGTAGAATCAACTGTAGAAACATGAAAATGAGCCAAGATTTTTTTGAGAGGGAGAAAATGTGCAAAAAAATGGTTTGGTAATTTAAATCATAATCAATTATAGCCCATTAGAATCACAAAGTTGTTTTTATTAATCTGTCCTTTTTAAGATGGAGAGAAAAAAATGGAGAAAAAACTGAGGTAGGATTTTGAATATTAATTTTGATTTATTATAGTCTCTCTCTCTCTCTCTCTTTATCATCCTCTAACTATTAAGAATGTGAGTTTGAACTCTTACTCGTTTTTTTTGAAGGTAATCTTTACTTTTTATCTTATTACATTTTTATTACATCCACTTGCTCTCATAAACTATGTTGCCAACCAACAAAGACAGAGAGAGAGGGATGCCTGAACAGGGCGGAAGTGGCCAAGTAATTTCTATTGGACAATTGCATAAATGTCTGTGATAATAATATGTAGCTAGTACTATGTAAGTTATAAGTTATAACATAAGACTAACCAGAAAAAAAATAAAACTGGTAGAAAAGTTTGTGGCATAAACACTTAAAAAATTATTTAAAGTACCTTCTTCTTCTTTCCCCCCATGATTTACAATCCCAACTTTTACCATCATTCTCTTGACCTTTAAAATAAATTGTGCAAAATTCCAGACATTTTTTTCTTGTTAGAAACATGATCATTAAATTTATGCTTTGTATTTATTTTAATGTCCTCTACAAAATTGTTTTAAAATTCCTCTCCTAGTCTTATGTAGTACAGATAGATGAAATAGAACAAGAAAAAACAAAAAGGACGAATTGGTGATGATGAAGAGAGAGAGAGAGAGAGAGAGAAAAGATAAATGGAGGTGTAGAGTATTTGATTAAAATATTTGATTTAAACAAGATGGAAAGATAATCCATAGAATCATCGTCTATCTGTACAATACATTATATACTAAATTGACTTGATATACTTTTCTATAGGAAGAAGAAGGGGGAGGGGATATAAAAGTTGAGTTATAATTAATGAAGTGAACAAGCTGATAAAAGAGTCAAGAAGCATTTATCACCCTTGTAATGAAAAAATCAGAGATAGAGAAAAAGAGATTCTTTTTTTGGATAGAAGAGAAGAAGAGGATGAAGGGGAGGAGGGGGGGATGGTAGTAGTAGAAAATGTAGAACAAATTGGTTCACTTAGAAGATTGGGCAGTAAGTCGACGAGGGCGAAGTAGATGGATTCGATTAGGTGTAGGATATAAGGGTAATAATTTCCAGTTTAGGAGGAATAGAGAGAAAAGGGTTGAGTGGGCGCACTCTCGGGTAGGGATGAGGATGGCAAAGAAAAAAGAAAAGAGGATGAATAATTGAAGATCATGAAGCGCACTGATGAAATTCAAACGTCCCCAGAGAGACGACAGAAGTGGCACTGGAAGTTGAGCCAAAAAAAAAAGAAATGTTCACGAAGAGAAAGATTGAGAGAAAAATCGTAAATTTCACTTTTGGGAATTCCACCCAGACTCAATTTTATATTTTTCAATTTTCCCTTCAACGCTTCTTCTTCTTTTTTTCCAACTCTTTTTTTTTCTTCTTCTTCTCTTGTTCATCTTGCTGTAAAGGCATAGGCCTTTTTACGAGTTTTATGAAACGGGCGCTCATCGTACAGGGCCATATTTTTTATGGTTAACCTGCACACATGTTTTATACTTTTTTTTCACCTTTTCATTCCTTCACTCTATTTTATACCCATCATCCAATATGTACACACACACTCACTCTCTCTCTTCTTATTCTTCTTTGTGTCTTTCCTTCCATCTTTCTCATAACTTTGACTTGCCTTCTGTCTCTTTTTTTTTCTCCGCTTTCTCCTTTCTTTGTTCTACAGATCTTCCCATTTTTTTCTCTTAATACCTTCGCTCAGCTAGTCTCACATAAAAATCCTTGAGCAGAAGAAGAGAAGAGAGAGAGAGAATTTTCACATTTTGAACCATAAAAATAAAAATGGAGAGGATGCTTTCACAAAATGAAAACTATCACATTCTCCCTTGTCTAATACTAACTGTGTGTGTATATATATAAAAAAATATAAAATAAAATGAAAAACTTTTTTTTCAAATTGGACACACTCCATTTCCTTTTTTTTTGATTGGCTATATACTCTTTTATTTTTAGTGTCGTAAAAAAAATATTTTAATTTAAATTTGAATTATCTTCATTCTCAAAAAATCACATTTTTTTTTATATAAATACAAGAACAAATTTGTTCTTGTACAAATAAACTGTATTTTATGAAATACAGTAATTTAGTCTCTCTAAAAAAATTGGGATTGAATTTATAACTAATTTTAGTCTATAAAAAATACACCATAGTCGTTTGAGATGAAAAAAAAGTTGAAAGTGGCAAGATTAAGTGAAGAAAATTGTGTAGATTTGAGTATTTTAAGTACTACAGATTTTATGCTCATAGGGAGGTGGGCCCTTTTTTCTGTTAATAGTTGCTTACTTCTTTTTAAATTAGACCTCTTCACCGCCTTGTTCTTTTCTTTAATGTTTAAAAAAAATATTGAATGGTTTTAAAGATATCTATTTGTCTCTCTACAGATACAAAAATTTAAAATTTGAGCAATCAACTTTATTATACATGTTTATTTTTTTCAATTTATTTTTCTCTCTCTCTCTCTCTCTGTGGGTTCAATCAAGTCAAATGTGGTTCAAGAGACTTCAAGCTGTTTATATTATTATTAGCCCTTCTCTCTCTTGAAGTCATGTGATCTGTAAAATGTACAAGATTTTTTTTAACAAAGAAACAATTAAAAGGATAATATAGTTAAACTACACATGATGATGAGTCAGTTGCAATGTAATTTAGAGATAGTCCATTGAAAGTTGGAGAGATGAGACAGCACACAAAACAGTTTTGTGTTTATTATGACCGTGCGGCAAGTGCTGGGATGGACAGGGAGGAGATTTTTAGTGTCTTTTTGTGTCACAAATTTTATATGACTCGTTCTTTTTTTGTGTGGACAAAAAGTGTGACGATGAGGACAATGGAGGAGGGGAATAGAAATAGCGGAGAGAATCAAGACCTCGCCGCATAGCGTCCACCGATTTATTAATGCGAATGAACCAATGCCTTGTCCCCCCTTCCATAACATTTACATGTGTATACTATCATAACACAGTAATCTTACAATTTCATCTAGTAAACTTGCACTGAAAAAAAAGAAGATGCTTTAGCACCATCAAACCATGACGATGACAATAAGCATGCTTAACCATTTTAGTTACCCCTCTTTTGTATTGTATTTTGTACCATATAGTGCACAAAAGAAGATTCTAGACTTGTACATGTTCAGAATTCTCCAATGTGTTTTATGATTATTGTAGGGCAATTCTGTCCACATAGTTTAGTCCTCAAAAAATCTTGTCCTCTTGAAATCTCTCTCTCTCTCTATTCGAGTCTTGCCTTTACCCGGGAAGATTACCGTAAATAATATTGTAGATAAGATGACTATACTAACTTTATGAATTGTATTTAACTACTCATATCACTATTTTTGTTTAGTGACTCTTTATATGTATTTGTAAGTATTCTGTACTTGTTTTTCGGGGTAGTTTCATCTCTATTAGCATAAGGATAAGTTTTTTTTGGGATGGAGTTGTGACATGACCAGAGTCGTTGTTTTGGTGTCATAAAATGGGGGATATTATGTGTGATGAGGGGAAGCATTAAGATTTGAATAAGTTGTAATGGAGAATATGGAGTAATGTGGTAGTGTAGAGAAAATTATGTGTATTTAGGATGGGATACAAGTCGCTTAGGATCTGTCATAAACATTTTCCTTCTTAATTTTCTTTTATTGGTGACGGCTTCATTTTTCTTTAAATATCCAATACCTTGTCATAACTTTTATGTCTCTCGTTCATTTTTTGAGTCACAATTTTTTTTCTTTTTCTTCTTCTCTCGTACAATTATTACAATTTATTTATTTTATTATGATCAACTTGTTACTCGGCATCAGAACCGGCACTTTTTTTTGTCCTTGATGGATTATGACCAGTTATGATTTTTAATTTTATAACGGAATTTGTCTTTTTATTAAAATTTAACCGTTATTTTTTTTATTTACAATTTTTTTTAATTTTTAGTTCAAGAAATTTAATTAAGGTTGAGTATCACTGTACTACATTGAATGTAGTTTTAGTTAGTTACCTATCATTCCATTTATGTAAAATATTTCATTTATTTTGGTTTTTTTCCAACAAAATTTTAAAAATATTTGTAAATTTTCCTTGTTGACAAATGACAACATTTAAAAATATAAAATATAAAAAAAACTTTCTCTTTAAAAAATGGAGGATGATAATAAACAAAAAAAAATATTCCAGGTGAAATGGTAACAGTAAAAATTTGTATTTTTTTATAATTCTTAGAATACATTTTTTTTAAAAAAAAAAGTAAACAAGATTTCTAAAAAAAAAGGTTTTGGCCTACTAGTCCAAATCGGAATTCCTTAGAAAATAGTGATTGACTTGTTGAAATAAAAAAATTCATTTTTTTGCCTCAAAACCGTTTCAAGAATAAAAAAAAGATATTTTTATTAATTTATTTCCTCTCTTTCCTAGAAATTGAAAGTTTTAGTGTTTTGCCTTGTAAAAAAGAGAACACAACACCAAGACTAGGCTATAAGTTTGAAAAAATTTAATATAAATAGAGATACAACAAAGTCAAAAAAAGAAAAAAAAAACATGGGCTCCGTTATATTGAATCTATTTTAAATAAGAGTAAATTGTCGCAAGCTATACATAAGAAAATGAAGAGCCTTTTGAAGAAAAAAAATCTTTTTTGGGTTTGGAAGGAACGGTTCAGTGGTAAATTTTTATGAGGACTAAAACCGTACGTCTCAACTCAACAATTGTGTGCTGTTCATTTTGGACATTACAAAGTTACAAAATTGACTAAGGTTGAGCGGAGGGTTCCATGTCCAATATTATGACAGACTTGTTCCTCTTGATGGGGTCCTTTAAGACGCGAAAGACGCTTCTACGGGGAAGGGGCAGGGAGGACGTAAACAAAGAGAGTCAACTTGTGCCTTAATGTTCCACGCAACAAGTTAATACAATCAACATTGTAGTAATATATAACACACGCATATAAAGACAATTATTATTATCCCCCAATTCAATTGGGGTCAATGTCAAAAAAGGCTGACCGGAAAACTTTTACATTATATTACATCCCCGTCCCCGTAGACCCCTTGATAGCTATCATAGAAATACATTGTGTCTATTTTGTCAAGTTCTAAGGGATTTTTTCTATTATTGTACATACACACACAATATCATACCAAAATATGAGGGCCCTCTCCCTTAATAGAAGAAAAGTGCATATTGATGTTCTGTCATTGTCCATATGCACGCCTGGCGTCATAGCTCGTCCTTTATCTTCTATTGGGCTATTACGTACATTGTCATTCTTGGTGAAGGACACGAGGACAGTAGAGACCACTCAGAACGTCATTGGCTCAGACTAAGAGAGAGAGAGAGAGAGAGAGAGCCTTCAAAAACGAAAAAGTTGTAGAATTAAATTGCACGGGACTTGAAGAACAAAAAGTTTTATTTTGGGTGAAGATCAAAATGCTCGAAAAAGGCATCACTCTCAGTTTTTATTGTGGGTGAAATCCACTCTCTATTCATCTCTTGGGCGATGACTATTCAAGACTTTGGGTAAAAATAGTCACCTTCCAGATTTAATTTATTTCTTATAATCTTCCATTACGTCTGTATATTTCTACATAGAGATTTATTCTATACAGTCCATTTTATATGACCAAAAATTTATTTTTAGTCTTCATTTCAAAAATCTTCAAGGTTTTTAGGTCAGTGGAACCTCAAAAGGTCGACAGAAAAAATCTTGCATTTTGTACTAGCAAAAGCAAAACAAATCAAAGAATTTCAACAAAATGTCAAGAATTTTGTGCTACCGTTCTCTCTCTCTCTCTCTCTCTCTACAATCCAAGGGAAGTTTATATTGAGTTGGAGTGGATACAGTTAAACTTTTACATTTTATGGATTGACTGTATCTGGATAGAAAAAGTAAAAACATTAAAGATTTAAATCTTGACTTGCTACGGCTCTTTGATGACCACCACGTGCCTTGTAGTCACCTTGTAAACTACCTCATCTTCATTGTCTATTTTGACAACCACTTTCAGTTTCAATTTCATCCATCCCCATCTTACTACAATAAAATATAAAATTTCATGTAAACAACCCAATAGACATTCATGTTCCATATCTGCCATATTCTTTGTCACCAGAAAAAAAAACATTTCCAAAATTCAATAAAATATTTAATCAATACATGAGACAATAGACAAAAGAATAAAATTAAAATTTTAAACAATTAAATTTTTAACTCAAAGGAAACTGAAAGAGAAAAATAAATTCGATGAATTCTCCACTTGTAAAATGACTCCCTGTGGGGTAACCAAAATGCGGAAGAATAAATTTTCCAGTGTGAGTGTTATTCTTTGTCAGAAGCTTGACATGATCAATTAACCTTTTGTAATTTTATATCCCTTTTGATACATTAAATACACAATTTAAACCAGCGGACTATTGTGAGGCTTGATAAAGCAAGAGAGAGAGGGGGGGGGGGGTGAAATGATAACAAAGCATGTAATTGAAACAGAACAAACTTTTGTCACATGACCCACCCACATTCTTCCGTGTAGAGCAGTAACAACACATGAGACAATAAGACGATAACTTATCCGGATTTATAAAGGGGGGCAAAGGGCCTTTTAAAGGAGTAATTTTAAGTAAAGCACATTTTAAATGAATGGCCATGGTGATAAATTAGTGAGCTGAGGTCTCCATTGTCAATGTCCCCGTGTCCATGGAATAGGAAGCGTTGAGCACCCAAAAAGAGAGGAAGCTAATAAAGATAAAGCGCTTGGTTGGCCAATAATATGGAGACACACACACACAGGGAGACAGGGAGAGGGTGTGTGGGGCATTAGAGGGCTAAATGTTATCCAGGGTGAATTACAAGTAGGACGAACATGTGTCAGGTCCTCTAATATCCGTATTATTTACACCTCTCACTGCCACCACGTCAAATTATCCATCCCGAGATTGATGACCCTCCCATGCAGATTTTCATGTCCCCACCATCCCATTTATTTTCATTGTACACACACACACACACAACCAACATACCGATATCATGCTCTTGTTATTTTGTCCACTTTTTATCATTTTCCATCAGCTGCCTTATTTTAATAGACAAAATATTACATTTACTGTGAATAGTGTTGACAATCCATAGTGTAGTCAATGGGTTTTAAAAGGAGTTGATTTGGTTTGAAAACTTTTTTTGGAGGGAATTAATTAACACTCCTAAAGTCTATTTATTGCTTAGATTAGAAGACAGACTTCCATTTTGGCCAAACTTTTCAGTCTAGTCAAGCTGAGCTGGGGAAGAGGAGGAGGAGGAGGGAAAATTGAGATGAAGACTGAGAATATGAGATGATGTTGCATAAAGAAAATCCTTTGGGGAAATAAAACGACAGACAGAGCAATGAAGCAGATGCTCTCCTCTCTCTGTCTGTTATAAAATAGAGAAAATGTTTTTTTAACTTTACCTCATCAACTCACAACCATCCCCAGTCCAAAAAACTCATGATCGATAGCTTTTCTGACGAGATGTGAATTGTGTGAAAAGCTCTTGAGAGAGAAAGATTAATCGAAATATTATTTTATTTCAACATTTTATACTATCCCTATCATCATTAATTATCTTTAAATTGATGATCTTTATTTTAGTACACACAGACTAATATTTAAAAAACTCATTTTAATCCACTTTGACAATTAACTATATGTAGAATTTTTATTTACTCATTTTTAATATGATGTGTGTTGTAGTTATAGATATCTTCACATTTGAGATAATTTTTACTAGTTTCGTGTTCAGTGAGCGCTCGTGTCTTATTTTTGAAATCATTGAATCCTTTAAGAGTTAAACCATAATTACTCCATGGACTATTAGCAAGATTGCTATACAAACAACAGTACAAGCAATGTAATGTATTTTTGTTTTTACTGTATAACAGCCATTTACGACAAACTTCTTTTTCAGTAGCGGGATCGGTGTATTGAAAACATTTGAAATTGATTTCCCTGCCTTTGGAATTTTTTGGGTAGACGACAAGTGGCTGATGGGGTTGACAAATTTTCAGAATGTAGTTCTTGAGTTCAGGATTGAGAACATTAGGCCAGGTAGAAGGATCTTGAACATCAAAATTGGATGTACAGGATTCTGCAACTAGATTTAAAAAAAATACATTTTAAATATTATTTTTTAAAAAACTTCATAGAATAAAGATTTTTCTTTTAAAAAATGAAATATTTTTATCATTAATAAAACAACTGAAATAAAAAAGCTCAAATTACCATTGAGAACTGTGACACTGGCGACATAGCTGATACTACTTGATTCGGGTTGAGTCTCAGTTTGTGAAATATTCCCAATGTCACAATTTTCAATTTTCTCCACTGGGTCTATAGGTACATGTATAAATTAATAAATGCGATTTTAAAATAAATTAAATTGTCAAATTAAAAATAAACATGGAACTCAACCTCGAATAAATAATATTGTCAAATAAATCACAAATTAATTTAATTACCAATAGTGGATTTTTTTTTGAAAAATTTATTCGCCGTGATTCTTAACTTGGCCGTCTCTATCTTTATTTTTTCTTCTTTTAATTTTCTTTTTTTTTCTATTTGCAGCACCACTTAATTTTTTTCATTTTCACAAAAGTATTTCACACACAAGATAAACGGACTGAACTGATATTTTCTTTGATTACACGTGGTCTTTGGAGACACAGGCCACGAGCTTGTGTGTTCAATTATACTTAAAGATAAATAAAAATGGCGAAAACTGAACAGGAACAGATTTTTTTCTCTGGTTGTCCAAAAAGATTGACCAGGAAGGACAAGGTGATTGTACAAAAGACAAGAATTGAATGCTCCTCAGAAAAAAAGAGAGAAAAAAATTATTCTATTTTTACAAGGGAGAGGAAGAAATAATTATAATATTTACATTTCTCTATGTAATATATCTGTGCCACTTATAGCACAACCTGCATGAAAGAAAAACATTCTTCTCAAAAATATGTAAAAAGAAACTTCTAGAAAAAATATTAAAGTCCTTTGGTGTAGTTTAGGAGCAAAGACCTTTGTTTTTTCCCAGAAAAGACAACAAAAGAGATGGAAATGATAAGCCAACATTTTTGGCCAGATTAGTACAAAAATAAAATACCACGAAATTTTTTTTTGTCGTTGAAAAGTTTCCAACGAGTCGCAATTAAAATAATATTGGTTTTAACATGCAAATTCAAATGATGTCATTTTATCTAGCCTAAATTAATTTAATTGAGCGCTCCTAAAATCTCAACTCCTGAGAGCAATGTCTCACCCACTAGCGGCCCTGGATCATAATTGTAACGTGACAATGTTAATGAAGCTTGTCCATGAACATGATGGGGAGTGGGTGCATTACATGAACATGAGAGAGCAAAAAAAGATTAAGGAAGCGTGACAGACTTAAAGGACTCTCCCTTTTTTTATGGTATTTTGGTGGTGTTTTTGTTTGGTATGAACATGGATACGTCCATACAAACTTGAACACAATTAAGTCTTCCATTAAGAATTGCTTCTTTTTTTACTTCATTACAAAACACAAGAGACGACGGGGACCGACGCCAATTGAGGGAAATGGAGGGCAAAAAATTGTAGCATATTCCAGTCTACAATTTAAATGGGGGAATAGAATACACATTACAGCAATTATCGTACACTCAAAAAATAAGAGAGACGGCAAGCCGGCAAGAAGAGGCGTCTGCTCCCTTTAGTCTTTAAGTCCTTCCCTAACTTTCTTCTTCCGTCTCTCTCTCTCTCAAGTGCTTCCTTTTTTCTACTTTTTTTTTATCAAAAAGTCTCAAAGTTAATGCGTCAATCTTGTAAAAATGTAAAAGTATTTTGAATACAATATTCCATCCCAAACAGATAAGTACGTACACCCTCTCTATTCATTTGGACCATCATGACAAGTCTACAGATAGAAAGGGACAGTAGACTTGGGGTAGACTTAAAGGAAGAGGAAGAGAAACAGACACAAACGAAAAAGATGTAAAGTGTAATCATCCCAAAAAAATATATTATTATCATAATCCATTAAAATTTACTCATTAGGTCTCAATTTTCAACAATATTTTCATTTTTTAACACATTTTTAAGTCCATCTCTCTCCTTTCGCTTGTCAATTTTAACTTTACGAGCTATACAAGATGAAAAGCCGCAAAGGGAAAAAATAGAAGGAAAAAATGAATTATTGTCAAATTGTCAATTGAACGTCGTGAGAAAATTGGAGGGGACGCTCATCATCACCGGCGCCTTTCTTGTTTTTTAACTATTATTTAAGTTAAAGACTGGAAGGAATTTAAAAGTAATGAACAAAAATATGTTTTTTTAAAATAAATAAATCGTTTCTAATAAAATTATAAATAATTCATTTTCTTTCACAACCAGAATCTTGGACCCATTGAATTTAATGGGTCCACAAAAACCAAGGAATTTTTTTTTTCATAATTTTACATAAAAGGGGACTTATAAAATTTAGGAGAAAATTCTTTTGTTATGACTCACATTCATGTGACTTGAATTCCACCAGTGGAGTTGGAGCCCCTGGAAAACTCGGAGCCAGATCATTTCCGTTGTTTACATCCACAAAAAAGTCTGATTCAAGTTTCTACAAGAGAGAGAGACAGGGGAGGAGACAACAGGGGGATGAATGAGTTTTAAATTGAAAATAGTTATGAAACTCTGATTGTAACAACTCATTCACATTTTCTCTCTCCAAAGTCCTTCCTGGACATGTTCCGTGAGAGTGTTTCATTCATAAAAATAGTTAAAAGATGTAATGTACCAAGACCAAGACAAGAGAGAGAATTGGGAGAGAGTCTTAATGCATGTCATAATTTTCTTTTAAGTGAAGCCATTACTGGGTGGCAAGATGTACTTGATGACATGAAACAGCCGTCTCAACTTAAACACATTTTTCCATGGGAGACACTCTCACCCCTTAATTTATCCATTCCCCTCTTCTAATTTGAAAAACAATCATTTGTGCAATATCCTTGATTACTCAGTACAAAAAATAGACTACTTTTTTTCTTCAGTCTAGAATATTAACTATTTTTTATGAGGCCAATTTTTGCCATCAAAAATAATAAAAAAAGTAGCTCGTAAGTGAAGCCATTAAATGAATTGTTGGTGGTTTGTTTTTTGTACGTGAGCGTAGAAATCAAAATAAATTCTGAGTATAAATTGATTGTATGAGTATAGAGAGAGAGAGAGAGAGAGAGAAGAAATGTGTGGAATAATGTAGTGGCCATATTAAATTTATTTAATATTAATCGAGGCTCTTTTGTAGATTCCTAAACATGTTTTCAACTATCAATAAAATTGGCATGAGCAAGTCTAAGCGATTTTTTAAGTAACAGAGTACATTTCTGTTTTGATTTTTTTTGGCGGAGAGTCCTAAGTGGCTTGTGTAAAGTGTAAAAAGTGTGATTGCTCCATCATTGAAAAAAGATTACTTTTATTAGCTCAACTTAATGCAAATCTTTCGTTACAGTCATAAAAATGACGTGCTAAGTTACCCATTAGTTATCTCTCCCTATGGAATTTATGATCTCTCTTCTGTCATCCCTCCAATTATTTTTTTTGCACTA